>ONZH01014041.1:0-154528 GCA_900303285.1 Rhinella marina | reverse complement strand
AAGGCCTATATATTGTATATTTCAAGGTACACAGCCGTGTACTAAGTGATCAGACGGTGGTGTATGAACACCAGGTTGAGAAATTATTTTCAAGAGAACGCACAGTACAGTTGCAATTGAAAGGCCCTATATATTGTATATTTCAAGGTACACAGCCGTGTACTAAGTGATCAGACGGTGTGTATGAACACCAGGTATGAGAAATTACTTTGCAAGAGAACGCACAGTACAGTTGGCAATTGTAAGGCCTATTATTGTATATTTCAAGGTAACACAGCCGTGTACTAAGTGATCAGACGGTGTGTATGAACACCAGGTATGAGAAATTACTTTGCAAGAGAACGCACAGTACAGTTGGCAATTGTAAGGCCTATATATTGTATATTTCAAGGTACACAGCCGTGTACTAAGTGATCAGACGGGTGTGTATGAACACCAGGTTGAGAAATTACTTTGCAAGAGAACGCACAGTACAGTTGGCAATTGTAAGGCCTATATATTGTATATTTCAAGGTACACAGCCGTGTACTAAGTGATCAGACGGTGTGTATGAACACCAGGTTTGAGAAATTATTTTTCAAGAGAACGCACAGTACAGTTGCAATTGAAAGGCCTATATATTGTATATTCAAGGTACACAGCCGTGTACTAAGTGATCAGACGGTGTGTATGAACACCAGGTATGAGAAATTACTTTGCAAGAGAACGCACAGTACAGTTGCCAATTGAAAGGCCTATATATTGTATATTTCAAGGTACAACAGCCGTGTACTAAGTGATCAGACGGTGTGTATGAACACCAGGTATGAGAAATTACTTTGCAAGAGAACGCACAGTACAGTTGGCAATTATAAGGCCTATATATTGTATATTTCAAGGTACACAGCCGTGTACTAAGTGATCAGACGTGTGTATGAACACCAGGTATGAGAAATTACTTTGCAAGAGAACGCACAGTACAGTTGGCAATTGTAAGGCCTATATATTGTATATTTCAAGGTACACAGCCGTGTACTAAGTGATCAGACGGTGTGTATGAACACCAGGTATGAGAAATTTCTTTGCAAGAGAACGCACAGTACAGTGGCCAATTGTAAGGCCTATATATTGTATATTTCAAGGTACACAGCCGTGTACTAAGTGATCAGACGGTGTGTATGAACACCAGGTATGAGAAATTACTTTGCAAGAGAACGCACAGTACAGTTGCCAATTGAAAGGCCTATATATTGTATATTTCAAGGTACACAGCAGTAGTGCCAAATATAGTTTGGTATGTAGCAGAGCACCTAATACACCACTAATGCCTCTCTCTGTCCCTACTCCAGCAGCTATCCCTGAATACGGCAGCCGTTCTCTGTAAAGTGTATCTTGTAGTAAAGCTATCACTGTACTGCACTATAGTAGCCCTGATAAGGGCTTTTAATCACGCTCCTGCCTGTCCAACAGCTAAAACCTGTCTCTCCCTTCTCCAGCCTCTGTCCCTGACTAAGTTCACGCAGCATATGCGAACGAGCAGGAAGAGCTGAGTTTTTAATATTCGAGGTCACATGGTTTTTCCAGCCAATGCATGTAGACGCCGTTTTCGCGATGCCAGCGTGCTCAGCGTGCCTGTCATACCCCCCCTGCATGGTGATTGGTGGAAAAAGAGCACCAGGGAAGGTGGGAGGGGAAACGAATTCTAAGTGCGCCATCGCCGTTATACTCGAAAGAAATCGAGCACGCCGAATATCGTAGTATTCGATCGAATACCAGCTCGATCGAACACTACTCGCTCATCTCTAGTGTCAACACAAATCGAGCATCCGTAAACAAAATCTCCTCTTACCAGTTCCCTTCCATTTCAACCAAGCCAAACATACAATTTCACAATTACGTTTTCAGGTTATTGAAAGAATTCCCCAATCCAGACGGGGAGGTAATAGAGTGAGACATCTGAAACGTAGGGAGGCTTTCTGGATCCATAAACTGGATACCCTGGAACCAAGGGGTCTCAATCGAGATTACGATTTACAGCAATTGATGTGATTTTTGCATCTCAGTATGTACGATTATCAAAATTATTCCATTTTTTGTGACAATGTATGTACTACACCACAGTTCTCCAGGTTCTCTTATGTGTCATCACAATATCATAACATTAATATAAGTAGTCTGTATAATGGGACCTATTTAATAACTTGTCTCTTTTTTCTTTTTTCATTTTAGGCTTACTGATACCAGGAGACCCGCCTCCTGTCTGCCGCACTACTACTGTATCCTTTTCTGTACCACTTATTGCTTACATTACTATCGATAGTGACATCTGACTCTCTTCCTGTTGGTGGAACGCAAGTGCGTTCCACCACTCTTCTCACCTCCAAGGTGGAGCGCATGACCATGTGATTGTGCGCTCCATTCCGTCCCTTCCACTTCCTGTGGCGTTTTTTCCCACGCCACTTCTTAAGCGCTCTGAATGCCGGCTCCCCTGCATAGCGCGCATCCTCTACATTACAGCGGACGCTGTATATTCTCTCAAGCGCTACCATACAGCCTTTGTCCTACTGGCTGCTATACTGTCCTCTCTTCACAAGCGGCACCAGGTAAGCGGCTCCCCTAGTTACACAAGATAAGGTGGCTTTTCCTATATAACTTATATTCCTTATAACTTGCATCAGATTCCTTGATACACTTTATGGGCACCCATTATATATGACTTTTAGGTCTCTGAATATAGTTTCTGGATATGTATATATTTCTGTACTTACTGTTCCGTGGGTCATACCGAGCACCTACACTAGTATGGTGGTAACTATAGTCATCATTATCTATCGACTACAGGTCTCAATATTAATATACCATTTGATTCTTTTGACCATGTTTGCCTAGATAGCACCACCTTTGTATTAGCCTAGTCCACTTGGCTATTTTCTTCCTCTTTGTCACCTTTTATGTTATCCGTTTTATTCTTGTTGTACCGTGCTCACATGTAATCCTTGGTATACTAATATACCATTTATATGTTTTATCACAGTCTGATGAAGGCTCAGACTAAGAGCCAAAACGGCACATTAAGTGATTTTGCTGCAATTCAAATAAAGCATCAACAACCAATTTTGCATGAACAAGCTGGAGTTTATCTTATTTGATTGATTTGGGGTGGGAACCCTACTCCGAGCATCAACTGTAGTGTTCGTCAAGTGTTTTCATTGAAAATAAGAAACCTTCAGATGTTTCCTGTAGTTCTTGACCAAGTTTGCACACACTGCAGCAGGGATTTTGGCCCACTCCTCCATACAGATCTTCTCCAGATCTTTCAGGTTTCGGGGCTATCGCTGGGCTGCATTAAGTTTCAGCTCCACCCAAAAAATTGTGAGAGAGGACCTTGAAATGCTTCTTATGGAGCCACTCCTTAGTTGTCCTGGCTGTGTGTTTCGGGTTATTGTCATGCTGGAAGACCCAGGCACGACTAATTTTCAATGCTCTTACTGAGGGAAGGAGGTTGTTGCGATACATGGCCCCATCCATCCTCACTTCAATACTGTGCAGTCGTCCTGTCTCCTTTGCAGAAAAGCACCCCCAAAGTATGATGTTTCCATTCCCATGCTTCATGGTTAGGACAGTGTTCTTGGGGTTGTACTCATTAGTGTTGATCGAGCACCAAAGTGCTCGGGTGCTCGGGTAGAACACTTGGTGATACTTGAGTGCTCTACAGAGCACCCGAGCACAATGGAAGTCAATGGGAGAACCAGAGCACTAAACCAGGCACCCCCTGCTCTGAAGAGGAGAGGGTGTCTGGTTCACAGGAAAAGGTCAGAAAATGATGGAAACACCACTGAAATGGTTTGGAAACAGCATGGGGAGGATGTTTGGATGCACCTTGGACTCCCAAGTATTTAGGATGTTCAAACGCTATGCAGCAGACGTAGCGCAGGGAATATCACCGTCATTAACGGCAGAAAAAAATACACTGGATGTCACAGGTATTTAGGATGTTCAAACGTTATACAGCAGACGTAGCGCAGGGAATGTCACCTTGATTAGTGCCAGAAAAAAAATACACTGAATGTCACAGGTATTTAGGAAACGCAAACATTATACAGCACGTGCTGCGCAGGTAATGTCGCCTTGATTAGCGGAAGAAAAAAATACACTGGATGTCAGGTATTTAGGAAGCACAAATGTTATACAGCAGACACTGCGCAGGTAATGTCACCTTGATTAGCGGAAGAAAAAAATACACTGGATGTCAGGTATTTAGGATGCACAAATGTTATACAGCAGACGCTGCAAAGGTAACGTCGCCTTGATTAGCGGAAGAAAAAAATACACCGGATGTCACAGGTACTTAGGATGCACAAACATTATACAGCAGACGCTGTGCAGGTGGTGTGAAGGTCAGGCAATTTTGCACAATTTTTGCCCCCAAAAAATATATATATTGCAGCCAGATGAAACAATAGTCCTTAAAAGGACTTTTGGGTCTTTTGAACAGAAAAACTAACCCTGCCTAATAAATTCGTATCCCTACACTATCTGTCCGTCTTTGCAGCAGCTCTCCCTGACTAAGACTAAGCCGGGTCACATGTCATGACATGACATGTGCTATATACTGTAGCACCAGATGACGCGTTCCTGGCCAGCCAATCACTGTAATGCCAGTAGCCAACATGGCTACGGCATTACAGTGAATGCCAGTACCCCCCCGAACACTGATTGGCTGCGTAGCAGCCAAGAAACGTACGGGGAGGGGACTCGAGCGAATACATTGTTCGGCTGAGCATGCACGCCCAACACTAGTACTCATCCTTCTTCTTCCTCCAAACAAGGAGAGTGGAGTTGATACCAAAAAGGTTTATTTTGGTCTCATCTGACCACATGACCTTCTCCCGTGCCTTCTCTGGATCATCCAGATGGTCACTGGCGAACTTCAAACGGGCATGGACATGTGCTGACATGAGCAAGGGGACCTTGCGTGCTCTGCATGGCGTAGTGTGTTACTAACGGTGAACTTTGAGACTGTGGTCCCAGCTCTCTTCAAGTCATTGACAAGGTCCTCCCGTGTAGTTAAGGGCTGATTCCTGACCTTTCTCGGAATCATCCTAACCCCACAAGGTGAGATCTTGCATGGAGGCCCAGACCGGGGAAGATTGACAGTCATCTTATGTTTCTTCCTTTTTCTAATAATTGCGCCAACAGTTGTTGCCTTCTCACCAAGCTGCTTGCCTGTTGTCCTGTAGCCCATCCCAGCCTTGTGCAGGTCTACAATTTTGTCCCTGATGTCCTTAGACAGCTCTTTGGTCTTGGCCATAGTGGAGAGGTTGGAGTGTGATTAACTGAGTGTGTGGGCAGGTGTCTTTTATACAGGTGACAAGTTCAAACAGGTTCAATTATTACAGGTAATAAGCGCAGAGTAGGAGGGTAGTTGACAGTGTACCTGGCAGAGAAAGTTCTTTAGATGGAATGGATCTTACCATTCCATCCCCCAACCCCACACCTATGTGGGCAACGATTTCTTGATGATAATGCAGTCAAAGAGGTGGTAACGGGGTTCCTGCAGCAGCAAGAAGTCTTCTATTCTGAGGACATCCGATCACTGGAGGCGAAGTGGAAAGAGTGTGTCAAAATCAAGGGGCATCACATTGAAAAGTAGTAAGTTCATTTCTCTCAGAAAATTTTGCTTTCATATTCAAGTAGATAATTTACTGAACACCCCTCAAAGATTTCTGTTGCATAGGGCGTCCATATCTATAATCTCCATATCAGGTTATTATTATTATTTATTATTAAAGCATGCTCTACATATGAAAATGGGTGTACATGCAAAATACAAAAAAAACAAGTACAATGAGCATGAACAAGACAAGTGACCCTGCCCACAAGGGGTGACCTATCCAGTGAAAATGCACCTAAAATGAGATCAGGTGAAGGGGGAGCTATGCATGTCTGTTGTTGTCCCCATTTTTTAGTTTCTGTGATTTGTGAAATCCTTAGCTGTTTCCAAAACACCATTAAAATGGAATGCAGAAAGCTACACACATGCACTTCTTCTAATGGGTAAGCAGATCCATTTTGGCCTTATTCTATCAATATACTATAACGAATTAGATAGGAATACCCCTTTGAGTTTTATGGCTGCCATTTTTTAGTATGCAACCTTATGATGTGACCAGAAAAGGTGCCTTCTTCTAAGTATACATATGTCTTGTGTTTAATCCATAAAAACAATCCCAGAAGGCTGCTGTCCAGCAGTTCTATAAATTACACTAGGCATCACAATCAACAAAAGTATTTTCTTTGCTAATGCTTCAGGTTTCTCCTTTACCCAGGTGTTCACACATGTTTGTCCATTACCTGTGCTGATCTTTGTGTCTAAATGTCCATGTTTCCTGAAGGTCTTATCTAGTTCTGTACAAACAAATGTGTCTATTCTATTAAATTGGGTTTTCCAGGATTATGTTTTCTTTTCATTTTGTAAAAAAATAAGCAATTAAACACAAATACAATTACTTTTCAAGTTATTTTAATTAAAAATGTTGCCTCTTTCAGATTCTAGGTACCCACCCGCCTCCATTGGCTGCAGGTAAACATAGCAGTCATTGTGCATGCCATACATACAATGTTGGTAAAAGTTAGAAGCTGTGACCTTGTGAGTTAGGTTGTCCAGAGAAAAAGTGGTCAGCCACAGTTTCGGTGACTTTGGGAGCACCATGCGGATGATGATTCAATATCTGTACCAGAGCAGCCCCAATCATTACATGATATTTATAGTTCTCCTGTTCAAGCACATGTGCTACTTCAACCTCCACAACCCTTATATTAATGGCATTATTGCTGGCAAATATTCTGTATAAGGGCTCCATAGCTTGAAGCCATACCAGTGATGGTGATTTACAGTACAAACATTCTATGGGGGAGATAATAACCAATCTGATTACACCATTTATTTTCCAAAGGAGCTCTGAAAATTGAAAGGTGGAATCTGATTGGTTTCTAGGGGCAACTAAGCCAGTTTACCTTTACACCAGTTTTGATAAATCTCCCCCTATGTGTATTAGTTGTCTTTAAAATACATACCCAATAATTTATGGACTGCGAGGAGGAAAACAGGTGACAATCCATTGGCGAACACAGTACTTTCAATCTATTTACACTTGATTTATCCTGCAAACTAACTTTTAATGTGTTGTTTAATTACTGAAAGTGGCTGTAAACAGACGTCACTATGTAACTAAAGACACAATAGCCCAGGCTGCCAACCATCCATGCCGGCACACAGATTCATTGAGTTCTTATCTGTTATTTGCAAATATCTGCAATTTCTCCCTGTGTAAAAGAACAGTGATACACTGCTTCTGAAGAATGGGTGCCAGCTTTTGGATTAATATAATGGCTGCAGCCACACAGCTCCCTCACGCACATTTTTTTTCAAGAACACATGTAAAAAAAATGCCTTGAATTTCAAATATTTTTAGTGGCATTTTCTTATTTTGTTCAATTTGTAGCTTTTTTGCAGTTTTTTTTTCCTGCCATTGTCCAGCCGAGAAGGCTATGGTAAAAGTCTAGAAAGAAACTTCATACATATAGAATGCAGCATTGCAAAATAAAAATGCCAGAAACGCCTAAGAAAGCCAACAATGCTATATTGAATTTGAATTCTATGTAACATCTTTCTTCAACATTTTGGGGAAAAAATGCATTCAAGATGGTAGAAAAATGCCTTGAAAACCTTACATTTTACAGTAAAACTGTGTGTGAGAAAACACATGGATTACATATGCTAAAGGGGTTGTCTCACTTCAGCAAATGGCATTTATCATGTAGAGAAGGTAAATACAAGGAACTTAGGCTACGTTCACACCTCCAGTGTGAAACTCCGGTGTGCCTGTTTCGGAAGACAAGTCGAGCATTGGCTTGACACAAACCGTAGCATGCAGAGGTTTGTGCCTGGCTGGGTCTCTGCTTATCTGCCAGACAGGGACAGCGTTAGGGGGGATGGGGGCAAACTGGGCAATTGCAAACTGGGCAAACTGCAAACTGGGCAATTGCTACCCTCTAAGGGGCCCCCTACTTCAGTCCGGATGCAGATGGTTGAAAAGTCTCCCTGGAGTCCCTGCTCTGACTCCATATATAGATGTGTCTATATATGGAGTCAATGTTATGAACATGAAAGGGGTATTCCCAAACATGTTCACTATGCCTGGGGACACCCTGTGTATATAAGTCTAATTTAGACTCTTATGCTTTATGAATAAGAACTGTAACTCCCAGGGCCGGATTAAAGGGAGGGCATCCGGGGCGAGAGCCCCGGGGCCCCCACCACCGGCTGCAAAGCGGTGCTCAGGGTTGCCAACCGTCCGTAGATTCAGGGGCGGACATACCTCCTGTGCAGCCGGTTCGGCTGCACAGGGGCCCAGGGCCGGAGGGGGGCCCTTCTTGCCGGCGGCAGGGGAGAGATGAGCGCTTCCATTGTGGAAGCGCTCATCTCTATATTTATCTGTATCGCCGTCCTTAGGACGGCGATACAGATGGATACTGTGGGGCAAGGGAGAGAGAGGTGTCTCCCTTTCCCGTTCCTCTGATAGGCTGCAGGCACTAGGCCTGTAGCCTATCAGAGGCCGGCACAGGCGGCGCGATGACACAGGCCGGAAGAGGCCTGCATCGCGTCGCTGAAAGAGGTACTGTAAGTATAAGTGTTTTTTTGTTTTTTTTATTTAAGCTTTGATCTGGCACACAGTGGGGGCACTATGGGGCACTATGGAGGTGGAGCACTGTGGAGGGCACTATGGAGGAGGAGCACAATGGGGGCACTATGGAGGTGGAGCACTGTGGAGGGCACTATGGAGGAGGAGCACAATGGGGGCACTATGGAGGTGGAGCACTGTGGAGGGCACTATAGAGGAGGAGCACAATTGGGGCACTATGGAGGGCACTATGGAGGAGGAGCACAATGGGGGCACTGTGGAGGGCACTATGGAGGAGGAGCACAATGGGGGCACTATGGAGGGCACTATGGAGGAGGAGCACAATTGGGGTACTATGGAGGGCACTATGGACGAGGAGCACAATTGGGGCACTATGGGGGCCACTATAGAGGAGGAGCACTATGGGGGCACTATGGAGGTGGATCACTATGGAGGGCACTATGGAGGAGGAGCACAATGGGGGCACTATGGAGGAGGAGCACAATTGGGGCACTATGGAGGAGGAGTTCACTGTATACCACTGATATTGTTAATTTAGCGATTTTCCAATAAGGATATTAACTGCCTGACTAAATCGCTTAAAATATTACTTTATTAATTAAATATCATTTAAAACACCAATCAACTGTTCAGGCTTAAGGCGAAACACCCTACAGCCAGAGATTGAGCATATAATACTCTGCTGTATCGGGTGTCATGCCCACAAAGATTTGTGCCTGGTATAGTGGCATTAATATTGTTTCCTGTATGCCACAATACAGGTTCCTTGAGGAGCAGGGTAATTATGGTAAATATACCTAGTGGGGAAAATATGTGATGGGGCTTATTAGCCAATCACTCAAAGATAAGTCGAGGTGTCAGTAAATGGATATCCCACACCATGTTATTGCGGGGACATCACACTCCATTCACTGCACCACAGACTAAATCCACTCCCCGCTTAGGACCACTTTGCTCCCTACTCCAATACAGATGACCTAATAGCACAGCTACATCGATCAAACTCGCTACGGCTCAACGCGTTTCTGGGTCACTGTAGCGTGACCATCATCAGGAGCCACAGCCTAGCGAATAACAGCTTGATTTAATTCCTAGCTATCATGACACGCTGCACAACTATTCTGGTACATGTGCAGCGTGGGTCACACTATGGCGGCCGTAGCGCGCGCCGCCACCTCCGGTGTTTAAACACATAGCGCTCCTCCCCCTGGGCCGAACCTCCGAGACAGTGCAGCCAATCCCTGCATGGCAGGGAGCTTCGCTACAACTGCTCTTGATACAATGTTATGGCATTGAGGGAGATACGCTACCACTTTACTGTGACCTATTTGCGGCTATAAACATAATTATGGTAAGAGAACATCGGAGTGTATGGACAACTGATTACACACATCAGTATTCAGGACAAAAAATATACACATATAGCTACAAAGAATTCCATTAGCTAGGTAGGATATTATTAACCCTGCTGTAGCCTTTATTCCAGAAAGCACGTGTAGGACACATAATCATTTAGCCCAGAGGGCTTTAAAGTTTTGAGAGTGAAAATCCACTGCGCTTCTTTGCGGAGCAGCAGATTGTCTATATCTCCTCCGCGTGGTGACATTCTCACATGTTCCAGCCCCTGGAATTTTACACAGTTTCTCTGACCTGTGTGATTATCCTGAACGTGTATTGCAATGGGGGTGTCAGCACAATTGCTAATGTCACGGAGATGCTCCCCTATTCTTCTCCTAATCTCTCTCTTTGTTTTGCCCACATATTGCTTGGAGCAAATACATGTGGCCACATAGACAACCCCGATCGTTTTACAATTAATACACGTCCGGATTGTGTATTCACGACCTGTTGTAGAGCTCACAACCATCTTTCCCCGTTTGATCACCGGGCAGGCAACACATCCACTGCATGGGAAAGTGCCATTGGGTTTTTGCTTGGAGAGCCATGTCCCCTGTATTGGTCTCGTAAATATGCTGTGGACTAGCCTGTCACGGATATTTCCATTCCGTCTGTAGGTAATTGGGGGGCGATTCCCAACTAGCTGTCCCACATCTGGATCTGACTGGAGAATACTGCAGCACTCAGTCAGAGCCTGCCGCACCTGTTTATGGGCCACATCAAATGTGCCAATAATCCGAGGCATTTCATTCCCTTCTGGGACTTTATCTTTAGGAACCAACAGATTCTCCCTATTACATGCAGTGGCATGCTGGAATGCCTTGGAGAGACATCTCGGAGGATATCCTCGTTCAGAAAATCTTCTCCGGAGGTCATCAGCCGCATGTTTGGAATCCGACCACTCAGAACAGTTCCTGCGAGCCCGCAGGTATTGGCCCTTTGGAATACCCTCCTTTAGGGCTCATGGGTGATCACTGTCCCAAGCCAGAAGTGTATTGGTCGATGTCGGTTTTCTAAACATCCTCGTAGTAAGAGTACGAGAGGGATCTATGGCGACCACGATATCCAAAAATGTGAGACTGGTGTCACTTATCTCGCTGGTAAAGAAGAGTCCCAGGTTGTTAACGTTCAAGATAGACACTAATTCCTGGAAGTCTGTTTTTGTCCCCTTCCAGAGAATAAAGATGTCATCGATGAACCTCATCCATAATAAAATGGATGAGGTCCACCGTTCCATGTCATTATTGAACACAGTATCCCGCTCCCACCAGCCCAGGTAGAGGTTAGCAAATGTGGGGGCACAAGGGCTCCCCATTGCCACCCCCCTGAGCTGGTGGTAGATGCGGTGATCGTAGAGAAAGATGTTCCGATTTAAAATGAACTCAAGGAGCTGGATCACGAATTCATTGTGAGGTCCGTAGTGGGTACCCCCTTCATTGAGAAAGGCCCTGACAGCTACACATCCTAGATCATGTGGGATGGAGCTGTACAGGGCCTCAACATCCAGGCTTGCCAGCAGTATGCCTTCCTCACACTGAATATCATTCAGTCGTCTCAACACATCCATCGTATCACGTACGTAGGATGGTAAGTTGGTAACAAATGGCCGCAGGATCCTGTCCACGTACACACTGATTCTCTCAGTAAGGCTGCCAACCCCAGAGACGATCGGACGTCCCTTTAATGGGTTGGTGCCTTTGTGCACCTTTGGTAAGCTGTAAAATACCGGCATCACTGGGTGCTCAGGTAGTAGGAATGACAACTCCACCTTATCAATGAGTTTCTCTTTCAGTGCTGACTTCAATAAAGTGGCCAACTCATTTTTATATTGTATAAGTGGGTTGGCATCCAACTTGGCATAACAGGATTTATCCTGTAGTATGCGCATGCACATCTCATAATAAATCTGACTATCCAGGACCACTACATTGCTGCCTTTATACGACTGTTTAATGACGATATCGGTGGTCCTAAGCGGGGAGGTATCGGTGGTCCTAAGCGGGGAGTGGATTTAGTCTGTGGTGCAGTGAATGGAGTGTGATGTCCCCGCAATAACATGGTGTGGGATATCCATTTACTGACACCTCGACTTATCTTTGAGTGATTGGCTAATAAGCCCCATCACATATTTTCCCCGCTAGGTATATTTACCATAATTACCCTGCTCCTCAAGGAACCTGTATTGTGGCATACAGGAAACAATATTAATGCCACTATACCAGGCACAAATCTTTGTGGGCATGACACCCAATACAGCAGAGTATTATATGCTCAATCTCTGGCTGTAGGGTGTTTCGCCTTAAGCCTGAACAGTTGATTGGTGTTTTAAATGATATTTAATTAATAAAGTAATATTTTAAGTGATTTAGTCAGGCAGTTAATATCACTATGGAGGAGGAGTACAATTGGGGCACTATGGAGGAGGAGCACAATGGGGGCACTATGGAGGGCACTATGGAGGAGGAGCACAATTGGGGCACTATGGGGGCCACAATGGAGGAGGAGCAATATGGGGGCACTATGGAGGTGGAGCACTATGGAGGGCACTATGGAGGAGGAGCACAGTGGGGGCACTATGGAGGTGGAGCACTATGAAGGGCACTATGGAGGAGGAGCACAATGGGGGCACTGTATGTTTTGTATTGCTGTATGTAATGTTAGAACACCATAGGTTAGGTTGAGAATTTGGTTTGGGAAAGGCGGGGGAGGGGAGGGGCAGACACATTCCTTGCATAGGGGCCCTCTGATGTCTGTGTCCGCCCCTGCGTAGATTTACGGACAGTCCGCAAAAATCCATTGTTTTTTTCTGGCCAGAACCCCGAATTCTGCACTGCGCATGCGTACTTGTGCAGTGCAGAAAGGAGAAGTTGCTGGGAGCCGGTTCCAGGGCTCAGCGGCGCAAGCACAATCACCAGCAGGAGGAGGTAGGAGGACCGAGAAGGGCAGGAGGAGGTGTGTCCAATGTTCCCCTAGGCTGCGCGGCTGCACAGCTGCGCGGGCGTGCAGCAAAATTTGTGCCCCAGCTGAAACGTTTATAATGCCCGCTCAGAGCATGCCGCTCATTACTGCCTGTATTAGTGCTGCTGTGTGCGGCTCAGCGCACACCTTTATTGCCACAGAAGCGCAAGGGCGAGGTAAGGAGGCCATCTTAGGCAGCCTGGAGTGATAATGGAGTTGTCCCCCCCTTCCCCCCCAAGCCTGCTAGGCTAGAATGGTGGCCCCCCCTATATAGTGATGCTGAGAATGATGGTGTATAACCTAGGCAGTGTCTCCTTGTGGCCCCTATACAGTATAATGTCTCCTTGTGGCCCCCATACAGTATAACGTCTCCTTGTGGCCCCCCCACAGTATAACGTCTCCTTGTGCCCCCCCTCCATACAGTATAACATCTCCATGTGGCTGCCCCCATACAGTATAACATCTCCTTTTGGCTGCCCCCATACAGTATAACATCTCCTTGTGGCTGCCCCCATACAGTATAACATCTCCTTGTGGCTGCCCCCATACAGTATAACGTCTTCTTGTGCCCCCCCTCCATACAGTATACAGTATAATGTCTCCTTGTATCTGCCCCCATACAGTATAATGTCTCCTTGTGGCTGCCCCCATACAGTATAACATCTCCTTGTGGCTGCCCCCATTCAGTATAACATCACCTTGTGACCCCCCATACATTATAACCTCTCCTTGTGTACCCCCCCATACAGTATAATGTCTCCTTTACAGTCTAATGTCTCCTTGTGGCCCTCATACAGTATAACGTCTCCTTGTGGCCCCCACACAGTATAATGTCTCCTTGTGGCTGCCTTCATCTGAATATTTTTTATATGACCCAACCCTAGGTGGGTGGCCCTAGAACTCGGGCCTCCTTCCTCATGCCACGCTGCTGGAAGAGAAAAAATGTGCAGTGCGGAAAATGAGGGGAACAGAAGAAGGGAAGGCATCTTCTTAGACCAAGGCCCCCAGCCCCCTCCAAAGTGTTGAAGTGGCGTCCAAGTTTCCAAAGGGCCAAGCCAAGTAACTGTAAGTTTTCATGTGGGAGTGTTTGTTATACACATATAACATAACTGTCACACAATATACAGTATACCTCTACACTATGTATGGATTATACTGTATATTGTACAGCATGGTGCAGGGGTTATATTGTCTGGCATGGTGTACTCCGTACACCATGCTGTACGGTATACAGAATAATCCATACACCATGCTGTATACTATACAGTATAATCCATAAATCATGCTGTACAGTATACAGTATAATCCATATACTATGCTTTATAATATACAGTATAATCTCTACATCATGCTGTATAGTATACAGTATAATCCATACACCATGCTGTATAATATACAGTATAATCCATACACCATGCTTTATAATATACACTGTGGGGTTATGTTGTATAGTGTACAGCATGGTGTATGGATTATACTGTATATTATACACAATATATATATATATATATATATATATATATATATATATATATATATATTACATTTGCAAATCAGTGTGCACATCGCCAACACTGTGACAGATGTGCACATTTGCCCGTTACGTCCCTGTCAGTCTTTGTTTACATGGCCATGCAATGATTTGCTGAAACCTGGCGGTTGTACAGTGTGGAGAGGAAAGTTATTGCTTTGAAGGTAGGTAGATAGTGAGGTTCTAGTCTTACTCACATGGCCATTATAATTATTTTCCCCACCTTATACATCTTTAATTCTGTTTGGCAGGGATGACTGGATTCATACGTTATTAAAGAAGTAAATGGTGACCTTATGTAAACTAACTAATAACTAGCAAATGGTCAGCATGTCATACAGAGCAATGGTTCACAATAAAAGAATGCCTCTTTGTCTTTGGTATCATTCTGTGTTTAAAAGCTAAGGTTTGTGAGCAAAGGGAGATTTTAAAGGGGAATAAAAATGGTGGAGGGCGGGGCTTTGGGTGGAACACACTGCAGGAGAGATTTTGGCCCATTCGTCCATACAAATCTTCTCCAGATCTTTCAGGTTTCAGGGCTGTCGTTGAGCTACATTGAGTTTCAGCTCCCTCCAAAGATTTTCAATTGGGTTCAGGTCTGGAGACTGGCAAGGCCACTTCTTGACATTGAAATGCTTCTTACGGAGCCACTCCTTAGTTGCCCTGGCTGTGTGTTTTGGGTCATTGTCAAGACCCAACCATGACCCAGCTTCAATGCTCTTACTGAGGGAAGGAGGTTGTTGGGCAAAATCTCACGATAAATGGTCCCATCCATCCTCACTTCAATATGTTGCAGTCGTTCTGTCCCCTTTGTAGAAAAGCTCCCCCAAAGTATGATGTTTCCACCCCCATGCTTCACGGTTGGGACAATGTTATTTGGGTTGTACGCATCCTTCTTCTTCCTCCAAACACGGCGAGTGGAGTTGATACCAAAAAAGTTCTACAGTCATGGCCAAAAGTTTTGAGAATGACACAAATATTATATTTTCACATGATCTGCTGCCCTCTGGTTTTTATGTGTGTTTGTCAGATGTTTTTATCACATACAGAAATATAATTGCAATCATATTATGAGTAACAAAAGCTTATATTGACAGTTAGAATGAGTTAATGCAGCAAGTAAATATATTTGCAGTGTTGACCCTTCTTCTTCAGGACCTCTGCAATTCTCCCTGGCATGCTCTCAATCAACTTCTGGACCAAATCCTGACTGATAGCAGTCCATTCTTGTACAATCAATGCTTGCATTTTGTCAGAATTTGTAGGTTTTTGTTTGTCCACCCGTCTCTTGATGATTGACCACAAGTTCTCAATGGGATTAAGATCTGGGGAATTTCCAGGCCATGGACCCAAAATCTCTATGTTTTGTTCCCTGAGCCATTTAGTTATCACCTTTGCTTTATGGCAAGGTGCTCCATCATGCTGGAAAAGCCATTGTTGATCGCCAAAATGCTCTTGGACGGTTGGGAGAAGTTGCTCTCGGAGGACATTCTGGTACCATTCTTTATTCATGGCTGTGATTTTAGGCAAGACTGTGAGAGAGCCGATTCCCTTGGCTGAGAAGCAACCCCACACATGAATGGTTTCAGGATGCTTTACAGTTGGCATGAGACAAGACTGGTGGTAGTGCTCACCTCGTCTTCTCCGAATAAGCTGTTTTCCAGATGTCCCAAACAATCGAAAAGGGGATTCATCAGAGAAAATGACTTTACCCCAGTCCTCAGCAGTCCACTCCCTGTACCTTTTGCAGAATATCAGTCTGTCCCTGATGTTTTTTTCTGGAGAGAAGTGGCTTCTTTGCTGCCCTCCTTGAGACCAGGCCTTGCTCCAAGAGTCTCCGCCTCACAGTGCGTGCAGATGCACTCACACCTGCCTGCTGCCATTCCTGAGCAAGCTCTGCACTGCTGGTAGCCCGATCCCGCAGCTGAAACACTTTTAAGAGACGGTCCTGGCGCTTGCTGGTCTTTCTTGGGCGCCCTGGAGCCTTTTTGGCAACAATGGAACCTCTCTCCTTGAAGTTGTTGATGATGCGATAGATTGTTGACTGAGGTGCAATCTTTCTAGCTGCGATACTCTTCCCTGTTAGGCCATTTTTGTGCATTGCAATGATGACTGCATGTGTTTCTTTAGAGATAACCATGGCTAACAGAACAGAAACAATGATGCCAAGCACCAGCCTCCTTTTAAAGTGTCCAGTGGTGTCATTCTTACTTAATCATGACAGATTGATCTCCAGCCCTGTCCTCATCAACACCCACACCTGTGTTAATGGAGCAATCACTGAAACGATGTTAGCTGGTCCTTTTAAGGCAGGGCTGCAATGATGTTGAAATGTGTTTTGGGGGATAAAGTTCATTTTCTAGGCAAATATTGACTTTGCAAGTAATTGCTGTTAAGCTGATCACTCTTTATAACATTCTGGAGTATATGCAAATTGCCATTATAAAAACTGAAGCAGTAGATTTTGTAAAAATTAATATTTGTATCATTCTCAAAACTTTTGGCCATGACTGTATTTTGGTCTCATCTGACCCCAGGACCACTGGCAAACATCAATCGCGCCTGTACATGTGCTGGCGTGAGCAGGGGGGCCTTGCGTGCCCTGCAGGATTTTAATCCATGATGGCGTGGTGTCTTACTAACGGTAATCTTTGAGACTGGCGTCCCAGCTCTCTTCAGGTCATTGACAAGGTCCTCCCATGTAGTTCTGGGCTGATTCCTGACCTTTCTCAGAACCCTCCTTACCCCAAGAGGCGATATATTGCATGGAGTCCCAGACCGAGCAAGATTGACAGTCATCTTGTGTTTCTTCCATTGTGTCAACAGTTGTTGCCTTCTCACCAAGCTGCTTGCCTATTGTCCTGTAGCCCATCCCAGCCTTGTGTAGGTCTACAATTTTGTCCCTTGTGTCCTTAGACAGCTCTTTGGTCTTGCCCATAGTGGAGAGGTTGGAGTGTGATTAACTGAGTGTGTGGACAGGTGTCTTTTATACAGGTAACAAGTTCAAACAGGTGCAATTAAGGCTGGGTTCACATAATGTTTTTCCCATCCTTTTAACGTATACAAAAAATGTTCCATTTTTATACTATAAATATACTTTTTGATTTTTTTACCAGACTGTGCAAGATACGTGGTGTGCTGTGATTTTATATCTTGTATCTGTTTTTGTGATGTGAACCCACCCCAATATAGGTAATCAGTGCAGAGTAGGAGGGCTTCTTAAAGGAAAACTAACAGGTCTGTGAGAGCCAGAATTCTTGCTGGTTGGAAGGTGATCAAATACTTATTTCATGCAATAAAATGTAAATTAATTATTTAAAAATCATACAATGTGATTTTCTGAATTTTTTTTTTTTAGATTCTGTCTCTCACAGTTGAAATGCACCTATGCTAAAAATTACAGATTACTGTAATTACAGAATTACTATTCTTTGTAGGTGGGAAATACTTATTTTCCCCACTGTATATACATACATATACATACTAGTAGAGCCTATCCCAGGACAGTGACTGTAAGGGCAGAGTTCTTGTTCCAGGACCGCAACTGCAGTCTATATGTACACAAATGTCCTTGCTCACGAAAATGACTTAGTGGAATTAAGAATAGGGGCTCTTTCACACCACCGTTAGGGATTCCGTTCTAGATGTTATAATGGAAAATAACGGAATCCCTAGGACGGAAATCAAAACGGATACCTTTAAGAGGCATTCCGTTTTGATCCGTCATAATAGAAGCCTATGGGAAAGCATAACGGATCCGTCTGGTTTCCGTTATGCTGGATGGAAAACAAAGTCCTGTCGACAGGACTTTGTTTTCCGTCGATGTTATAACGGAAAGGTAGAACGGAATCCCTAACGGTGGTGTGAAAGAGCCCTCATAGTGGTAATGCAAATGCATCAGCTATTTTGAAATAATACACAAAATACCCTGGACAAACCAACGCGGGGGAGCCTTTCCATGTTGACCCACTTATGTAGATTTCCAGTGTATCAAATACTTATTTTCCCCAATATATATATATATATATATATATATATATATATATATATTATAACTTTGATTACTTCTCATAACCAATATATGTTAAATAGGATTCTTCCTCTAGAAGTAATACAAGAATACAATGACAACTCATCCAGGAAGTCACAACATGTATCCAAGGACCATTCACAGAACTGCATGTGTCTGTAGCCTTAGCTAAGGTCAGTGATCTGAACTCTGTAATAAGTGACTAATTAAAAGAGGATCTATAGACGAGCGGTAACATGGAAATCAATGTTCTACAAGAGTAATTTCAATATATATATCATTGCCTAAGGAAAAATAATAAACCATTTCAAATAACCTATGGGAAAATAAGACAAAAGTGAATCATTCTATCAGGAAACATTGCTACAATATGTGTATATACAGACTTGCATACTAGAAACTGCAAGATAGTGCCATGCAGGATTAATGTGCAAAAATAACCAGATAATATGACACCTGTGGACAGGGGGCTTTCTGCATCAGTTTACACTAAATGCTCATACTCGGACCGATGAGCGGGCTATGATCAGCCACAAACTGATCATTGAGTAGAGGGGAGAGCTGCATTTACATGCAGTGATCATCTCCTCTGTAGGGATGTGAGCAATTATTACTGCTCTCATTTATCCCCATACAGATTTATAGTCTGCTGGCAGCAGATCCCTGTTTACACATTACGGTCTGCTGCCTACCAAAGATGATTTAATGTGCTGCATCAACTATGCTTTCACCCAAAGAAACAAGCCTCTGTTAATCAGCAATTATATGAGAATTCATTCCTGATAATCAGCCCGATAATCTGCCAGTGTAAAAGGGCCTTTATGATGAACAGCATTGTGTGTAATTTTGGTCTCTAAATGTAATCTGTGGGCAGTCATTGGGCCTACACTCACACGCAATATAAGGATGGACCTTTCTTCTGAAGGTGGATCTACATGGGGCAACTACAAGTCGATTGTTGGGAAGGAAGCGTTCCTTCCCAACAGTCGGTTTCTTGTTCAGTAAAGGAGACTGCTGTATTTACATGCAGCGATCACCTCCACAGTACGTGGACGAGCAGTCGCTATTGCAGTCGCTCGTCCACATGCATCTGCATTGATAATTTACTTAGACCCACTATATAATTAACAGAAAATGCTCCCCATCACTGACGGCCCAAGCTCACCAATATTGCCTATCTATTATCTATCTATCTATCTATCTATCTATCTATTAGAAACATAAGAACAGCAGCACAGCATAAGTAGAGTACGGGTGCAATTCCTCCAGGTCCAAGGTTATTCACCAAATAAATCCAAAAAATAGAAGATGAGGCAGCACTCCAATGTAGTGAAAAAAATGGTGGACTTTATTCACCCAGAATGCGATGTTTCGGCCCGCACAATGAGGCCTTTTTCCACCATATTTTTCACTACATTGGAGTGCTGCCTCATCTTCTATTTTTTGTATCTATCTATCTATCTATCTATCTATCTATCTATCTATCTGGATGTGCTGTGGATTTTATTTCTCTATCTATCTATCTATCTATCTATCTATCTATCTATCTATCTATCTATCATTTATACACACATACTGTATATACTCGTACTACATTTCCCAATGGTTTACAGAAACCCTTCAACTATTTTATTCATGGACGTGAGTTTCTGCATCAGCCACTAACATTGACTAACTTTTGTCATGTGTGATGCGAGCACATTGTGCAAGGATGAAACAATTGTCACCTCTGGGTAAATAAAGCACTGACACATGAAGTTGCACCAGTTCCCATCTTTATATGGAAATGAGCAATTTACCGTCTTTAGCAATCTATGTAAGAATGAACTACTATGTTTCTTAAAGGGTGGAGCAAGGAAACAAAATCCAGGCTGGGAGTGACTGCTGGCAGGTAAATCTCTGCACTTGTGTATTCAGGAATCACTCGTGTTTGGAACATTTACAAATTCTTGCTGTTGTGACATGGAGCTCAGTGAAAAAACCCAAGATGGACCTATTGGCCACACTAATTCTGCTTTTCAGGTAGGTCATTCTAGGTATATTTCTGAGATACAGTAGTTTTGCACACATAACACATAGAACTAGCATTACTAACGTTTTATACCATTTGCATGTATACAATGAGACTGTGCTTTCAATAGGTATGCAAGTGCACTAAGCAAGTGAGAAACAGGTGCAGTCAGCAACACAATAACAAATATAGCGATACAATAGATCTGTGTAAATTGCCAAACACTCCATGTTATGACTTGTTCATTTTGATGCTATTTGCCAAACAGCATTGCTTGCTGGAGAAGGTGCAGTCTTAAAAAGTTAGGTGTGTATTGTCTTGCTTCATCTTCAACCTGTGGAAAAGGGGACGAAGTGATTGAAAAGCAGGAATAGATAAGATCAGCCTTTGCTTTTAATTAAAAAATATTCATTGCAGCAGGGGCTGTATTTTTGTCCTGAGATTAATACAATAGTCCCTTTAAATTTAAAGTTCAACCTATTGTAAATAACTATAGATCCCATTAAAGGGCATCTGTCAGCTGAAGGCATCTATGCTGGTCTTATGTTTATATGTGCCCGCATTGCTGAGAAAAATGATGTTTTAATATATAAAATAAGTCACTAGGTCTTGCCGTTACTCCTAGAGGCTCAATTCTTGCACCAATTATTTTCTCACCAATGTGGGCACATATAAACATGGGACCAACACAGATGACTTCAGCTGCCAAACGTACATGCAAGTTTCATAATTACAAGTCACCCTTTTAAAGCTATGGACACCTTTAGAGCATTTTTTTATTGCATACAGCTTCTGCCCAGTTAATCTTTGTTAAAAAATTTCAACAGCTTCCACTGCATCTACAGACTGTCCAGTCTGCTTCTCAGTAAATTCTGTCAGAGAGCAGCTATGATGGCTTGATCTGTATGCCCTTATCTCTAGCTCCCTGACAGCTCACAAACACTCATTTAAGTCACATTCTTTTCAGCTTTAGTATCCTTAAAATAATACAGTGCATTGTCCACATCCATATGTAAACCTGTGGTCAGTAAGTACAAAACAGTAGGTAAATTAGTCAATCTTTAATACATCTCCAAAATAGTATAGCCCTATGAAGCACCATATATTCCAACCATATGTCCACACATCAACTGTTTAGTGGGAAGATGTCTACAATAAATCAATGTATATCAATCTATAGTTATATCTTACTTGATCTGCACAAAATCAGTGTTAGTAGTCAGTAAAATGCACCTCATTAATTCATCATTCATTCTCTCAAACTATAGAGCAACTTTACCTGTGGATTTCTTTAACTATTGCCTGCCAGGATCTAACACACACTAAAAGATTTTTCTCCCAACCAGTGGTCAGCCACCCCAGACTCTTTCTAGTCCATCTAAGTGATAGGTTTTTTAGTTTTCAAGTACTGTGCAAAGGTGTTCTTTCTTTGGATTAATCTGTTAGTAACCCAGCTTTTTATTTGACTATGTCTACCTGTCTGCTGCCTGCCCTGCCTGAACTCTACCTGCCCTGACCTCCTTCTGTTTGTCATTGTGACTGAACTCTGCCAGCCCTAACCATCGGCTGCTGTGAATTGGAAACTACCATATATCAGCTGTTGCTAATGAAAACTACTGTATATAGGGTTTCAAGGGTGAAGACTTGGAAATATCTTAGACTCCTCAGTTTAGGCTTAAATCAAACCCCTTGCAACTAAGAGGTCCATGTCATCCTATGTAGGTCTCCTGTCCTGTTACATTGAAAAGTGCCGGCTTCAATGACAACATGTACTTCCCTAGGCTGCATCTAGGCATCAGTCGTTACCCTGCTTTTTACTGACTAGGGGCAAGAATCACAAAACAGATGTCTACAAAAGTGTTCCTTACGAAGGAGTTTTCGGTTTGAATAACATAAGTCCATTTACATATTTTTTCCCCATAGATCATTTCAATTATTTCAATAAATCTTCTTACACCCACTAGTATAGGGACAGAATTCTCAGTTACTGCAATGGTCCAAAATGTTATGTCTCCTATATTGCTGCTGAGGTGCACTTTTCAGGTTCTGTTTACATGTAATGCATGTGGGGAGTACAATTTCTAGGCTAATATTGACCTAGACCATAAAAGCCTTCAAACATTCAATAATGGCACCCAAACTACAATAAAGATGAAAGAGGCCGTTCTTGTCTGCAACTGGGTTTTTTGTTTAGTGTCTTTGCTATACTTACAGTTCACTTTTATATCACCTACAAATGTACAAAAGCTAAGGGCATGGAACTGCCACTTTATAATGCAATGGGGCAGATGTACTAATCCTATAGATGGGTTTTCTAGACCTGCACCAGATTTATCACAGGCTGGATGATAAATCTGGTACAGGGGTAGACAATTTTGTCTAATTTTATACCAACTATTGGTTGGCTTAGTTTGGTACAGAATTTTGTGCCAGAATTTTGGCACTAAATATCACACATTAGGCTATGCCCCATTTGTCAAAGCTGAACCCTTTTCCTATGAAGCTATGCCCTCTTGTTGGGCCAGGTGCGATCACTTCTTTAGTTTAAGTTCAAGACTGTGCTATTTAGCCTTCTTTCTGACAAGGAGTATTTTCTGTTTAACACATGTGTCTTTGAAAACCATACATTTTTTTCTCGGTTCAGTTATGTAAATAATTTTTGCACCTTTTTCTGTGATGCATGGATCTTTATGTCTCTTTTATGCTAGTTTTGTTTTGTTTTTTTCTTTTACAACCAGAAACATGAAAAAGTGGACAAATAGTCTGTTTTTAACTTTTTTCTTTTTTTTAATTGCAAATTGTGCAACTAAAATATTTTTTTATGTCCCTATGTATAACAGTTGTTTTGATATCTGGGATGTAAGGGTTATGGTGGCTGGGGCAAGGCTAGAAGTTGTGGTGCGGCGTGTGGAACTGCCACTTTATAATGCAATGGGGCAGATTTACTAATCCTATAGATGGGTTGTCTAGACCTGCACCAGATTTATCACAGGCTGGATGATAAATCTGGTACAGGGGTAGACAATTTTGTCTAATTTTATACCAACTATTGGTTGGCTTAGTTTGGTACAGAATTTTGTGCCAGAATTTTGGCACTAAATATCACACATTAGGCTATGCCCCATTTGTCAAAGCTGAACCCTTTTCCTATGAAGCTATGCCCTCTTGTTGGGCCAGGTGCAGATCACTTCTTTAGTTTAAGTTCAAGACTGTGCTATTTACCCTTCTTTCTGACAAGGAGTATTTTCTGTTTAACACATGCGTCTTTGAAAACCATACATTTTTTTCTCGGTTCAGTTATGTAAATAATTTTGGCACCTTTTTCTGTGATGCATGGATCTTTATGTCTCTTTTATGCTAGTATTGTTTTGTTTTTTCTTTTACAACCAGAAACATGAAAAAGTGGACAAATAGTCTGTTTTTAACTTTTTTCTTTTTTTTAATTGCAAATTGTGCAACTAAAATATTTTTTTATGTCCCTATGTATAACAGTTGTTTTGATATCTGGGATGTAAGGGTTATGGTGGCTGGGGCAAGGCTAGAAGTTGTGGTGCGGCGTGTGGTGGTGTTTGTTTTTTTTAAACTATGTGCCTCTATACAGTAATAAAAGATACTTTGGGGGACATTCAAATTTAGATTTTTTTTAAATTGCTGATTTATTACAGGGAAAATACAGCTGTATAGACTCAGGGCAGAGCTGATCTGGGTCTACTAAGACATAGCAGCTCACAAAGACTCCCAGCCCTTACAATCACATGACCCCTGTGAACGAAGCAGGATGCAGCATTGTCGCTTCCTGATCTCTATACAAAGTGGTTGTTGAGCACTGTGTATAAATCGATTGGGATGTATATTGTCAATGGGCGGTCAGCAAGGGGTTGAACCTAGATATGCCATATTGTACCACACTTTGGAGCAATTTACACCACAATCTAGGTGCACTCACATTAGTAAAAGTGGATCAATGTATGTCTGCTTAGAAGAAAAAGGGAAAGGTTGCTTCTCTGTTCTCTGGTCTGTACAGAAAAAAGCACAGAAACTGTCAAGGTTTTCTGGCAGGCGTGAGGAGCTATACTTTAGTGAAGTGAAAGTGAATTCTAAATTCATTTTTTTTAAAGTTTTTTTTATATGGTACAATAATTAAGTGTTGTTTAGAAAAACCTTTTTGTGCCCTAGAGGTAGCTCTAAGATTAACTCTGTACTATCCTGTGAGTGCTGCATCTCCTTCAGTGTCCTCATAGGCAGTCAGTGACTAGTCAATACGAGTGGCTATGATACTTTAGCTTAGGCTACTTTTACACTAGCGTTTTAAAATTCCGGTATTGAGTTCCGTTATAGGGGCTCAATACCGGAATAAAACGCTTCAGTTTTGTCCCCATTCATTGTCAATGGGGACAAAACTGAACTGAAGACAACGGAATGCTCCTGAAAGCATTCCGTTCCGTCTTCAGACCGGAGAACAAACCGCAGCATGCTGCGGTTTGCTCTCCGGTCCAGGCATCCGCACCAAGACGGATCCGGAATGACCCCCAATGCAAGTCAATGGGGGTGGATCCGTCTGGTGTGACCATAATGGTAACCGGATCCGCCCTCCATTGACTTTCAATGGAGTCCATTACGGATCCGGCTACACATAGACACATACAGACACAGACATACACATAAACATACACACACATATAGACATACAAACACACATACATACTTACATGCTCCCGGCAGGTCTT
Organism: Rhinella marina; assembly: GCA_900303285.1. Taxonomy (NCBI): domain Eukaryota; kingdom Metazoa; phylum Chordata; class Amphibia; order Anura; family Bufonidae; genus Rhinella; species Rhinella marina. Next base: position 129,189 of record ONZH01014041.1, on the reverse strand, counting down.
CGGAGCGTCAGAGGGACAGGACGGCTCACACAGGTCACGATTCCCCACAGCGCCCTCTGCTGGGCGCCTGGTGGAATCGTCATCTGATGACGATTCCACCAGGCGCCCAGCAGAGGGCGCTGTGGGGAATCGTGACCTGTGTGAGCCGTCCTGTCCCTCTGACGCTCCGAAGACCTGCCGGGAGCATGTAAGTATGTATGTGTGTTTGTTTGTCTATATGTGTGTGTATGTTTATGTTTATGTGTATGTATGTACTGTGTGACATGTGTGGGGCCGGAGCGCGGTTCCGGCTCCACACATGTCACTGCGGCAGGCCTGATCCGGCAGCACCCTTCACCTGCCGGATCAGGCCTGCCGCCAGTGTGAAAGTAGCCTTATCCGATTCAAGTGATTTCAGCACCCTTCACAGTGCTAATCAGCTTTTCCGGTGACCAGCCCCACACTAATCAGACATTGCTGGCTTATCCTAAATGATATAGACACAGAGAGCCAATTTAACAACTGCAGATGCCAGCGTACAGCAAAGATAGAAAGTCTGAATTTTATGCATGTAATATGCATTTTAGAAAGTAATGTAAGAATACATAACATATTAATCACTGAACAGCCATCATTTCTGCATACCAGGAGTAATTACTCCTAAGATCTTTACAGAGTCAGTGCAAGTTTAATTAAAGTGACCTCCAACTTTTCCTTTGTTGATGCTGCCAATTATGATAAAATCCATATATACAATTCATTAAAACACCCACTGATATAATTTGCAGTTTTCTGGCCTTTTCCACTAACTTTCCAGCTCTACTCAATGGAAAATATCAGCCAGTCACCGAACTGTTACTTAACTTTTATTCCTGTCATGTTTAGTAGGATCAAATGTCTCTACTGATTAATTTATTGTTCTTTGTGCAAGGAAAAAACAAACTACACTGTGGAATTACAATGATCTTGCTCTTCTATTCGGTCAAACAATATGGTAGCTAGATTGCTATTTTTGCTGCTATTTAGTTATTGAGCCCAACCCACTAAGTTCAAGGAGACCAAGAGTGGTCTGGGCCATTCACTGTCAAAGCTTATGCTATGGGGGCCTAGTGGGACACCAAAAGACTCTTCCTTGGCTTAGGTATTTAAAGTGTACCTGTACTTATGTAATATCAACATATTAATGGTTTTAATCATTTGGAGGTCCAAGTGTTGAGACCCATACTAAAATGAGGAGATGTGAGGAACATAGAGGGCTCTCTTTCCTCTCTGCAGGAGATGGGCTCATGGACTTTCTATTGAGTCTGTCTTCAGCAGCATGAAGAAAAAGAGCTCTATGTGAGTGCTTCTGTCTCCTCGTTCTAGTCATCAGTGGGGGTCTCAGAACTCGGAACCCCCACAGAAATGTTGCTATGACACTTTAAGGGACACTTTAAATACAGGGCTAAAGTAGTGAATGAAATGCCTCGGGTGAAGAAAATCTGGATGGTTATGTACATTAGGTTAGGTAAATGTGGCCCATGTCATTGGGCCACATTTACCTAATGCCTCTCATGTGTTGCTTTGCTTTTTGGCTCAGGAGTCATAGATTATGATCCCTTGGGTACTGACCTAATGCTCGAATGGAGGGTGTATCCGAAAATTGTGAAGACAGATATAAACTTTACTTGCTATTAATCATTGGCCCATGAATATTTGAACCCTTCACCCAGGGAACTATTTGACTGTGGTTAGAAGATTGATAATGTTGCGTATCAATGTATAATTTGTGACTGGCTGAATAGAAAAACCGAAGAGCTCAAAAGTTGAAAAAAACAAGAATGAAAATTATATTTACTATATTTGGTTAATCAGTGCCCAGATACAAAAGAAAACGCAATGTTTGCCATCCTTGCATTCCAGATTTGTCTCCTCAGTTCATGCAAAGTTACACCAGAAGTTGTAACGAGTCCTCTGTTAATAAATCACTTAAGCAGTATTCATAACAAATACAACAGTATATAATTATCTAATCATCAAATCAATGCAGGTATTGGTTTCTGATATTATACATGATGCTAGAGTTACAATAAGCCATGTACAGTCATGGCCAAAAGTTTTGAGAATGATACAAATATTAATTTTTACAAAGTCTACTGCTTCAGTTTTTATAATGGCAATTTGCATATACTCCAGAATGTTATAAAGAGTGATCAGCTTAACAGCAATTACTTGCAAAGTCAATATTTGCCTAGAAAATGAACTTTATCCCCCAAAACACATTTCAACATCATTGCAGCCCTGCCTTAAAAGAACCAGCTAACATTGTTTCAGTGATTGCTCCATTAACACAGGTGTGGGTGTTGATGAGGACAGGGCTGGAGATCAATCTGTCATGATTAAGTAAGAATGACACCACTGGACACTTTAAAAGGAGGCTGGTGCTTGGCATCATTGTTTCTCTTCTGTTAACCATGGTTATCTCTAAAGAAAAACGTGCAGTCATCGTTGCACTGCACAAAAATGGCCTAACAGGGAAGCTAGAAAGATTGTACCTCAGTCAACAATCTATCGCATCATCAAGAACTTCAAGGAGAGAGGTTCCATTGTTGCCAAAAAGGCTCCAGGGCACCCAAGAAAGACCAGCAAGCTCCAGGACCGTCTCTTAAAAGTGTTTCAGCTGCGGTATCGGGCTACCAGCAGTGCAGAGCTTGCTCAGGAATGGCAGCAGGCAGGTGTGAGTGCATCTGCACGCACTGTGAGGCGGAGACTCTTGGAGCAAGGCCTGGTCTCAAGGAGGGCAGCAAAGAAGCCACTTCTCTCCAGAAAAAACATCAGGGACAGACTGATATTCTGCAAAAGGTACAGGGAGTGGACTGCTGAGGACTGGGGTAAAGTCATTTTCTCTGATGAATCCCCTTTTCGATTGTTTGGGACATCTGGAAAACAGCTTATTCGGAGAAGACGATGTGAGCGCTACCACCAGTCTTGTCTCATGCCAAATGTAAAGCATCCTGAAACCATTCATGTGTGGGGTTGCTTCTCAGCCAAGGGAATCGGCTCTCTCACAGTCTTGCCTAAAATCACAGCCATGAATAAAGAATGGTACCAGAATGTCCTCCGAGAGCAACTTCTCCCAACAGTCCAAGAGCAGTTTGGCGATCAACAATGCCTTTTCCAGCATGATGGAGCACCTTGCCATAAAGCAAAGGTGATAACTAAATGGCTCAGGGAACAAAACATAGAGATTTTGGGTCCACGGCCTGGAAACTCCCCAGATCTTAATCCCATTGAGAACTTGTGGTCAATCATCAAGAGACGGGTGGACAAACAAAAACCTACAAATTCTGACAAAATGCAAGCATTGATTGTGCAAGAATGGACTGCTATCAGTCAGGATTTGGTCCAGAAGTTGATTGAGAGCATGCCAGGGAGAATTGCAGAGGTCCTGAAGAAGAAGGGTCAACACTGCAAATATTGACTTGCTGCATTAACTTATTCTAACTGTCAATATAAGCTTTTGTTACTCATAATATGATTGCAATTATATTTCTGTATGTGATAAAAACATCTGACAAACACACATAAAAACCAGAGGGCAGCAGATCATGTGCAAATATAATATTTGTGTCATTCTCAAAACTTATGGCCATGACTGTATATAGCATGTATAGGTATTATATTGAATGAAAGTGCACGTTCATTCCTCAGTCAATTGTCATGCAAAGGTAAAGGACAGTTAAATAATGATGGTAAAGCTTAACTATTTCCCTAACACTGGCAACAAAACATTCACAATCTCTCGGTCAAATAATATAGCAATTAAATAAATATACAGTTGAGTCACATTATTATGAAGACCAGCTTATATCCAGAGAAACCATCATGTGCTTCACGGACAGCTGCTAGACAGGATGAGAGTGACTCAATAAAGCCCTGGTAGGTTGTCACAGTTATCTGGAGCCATGCTGAATGCAGTGCATCCCATAGCTGCTGGAGGGTGCATGGGGAAGGATCTAAACATTGAACATAACGATCAAGATGGTCTCACAGATGCCCTATTAGGTTCAAGTCTGGGGAATTAGGGGGCCGGGGTAGTACTTGGAAGTCTTGGTCATGCTCTTCCCACTAGTTCTAGCTGTGTGACATCTTGCATTGTATTGCTAGAAGATCCCATATGCCCCAGGGAAGACAATCAGCATGTATGGGTGTACATGATCTGCAAGGATGGATTCATACTCAAATGGGCTAAGAGTGCTTTCCACTTGGATGAGTGGACTGAGAGAATACCACGAAAACATTCCCCAGACCATAACGCTGCCACCACCAGCTTGTGTTCTTCCAGCAAAGGTTGCATGGTGTTTGTTCTCTGATATTTATTGCCTGACACACCAACATCCATTCAAAGAATCAGAAAATGTGACTCATCGGCAACCCTATGCCAATTAGTGGAGGTCCAATTCTGATACTGCCATAAAATTTTAAGCCTTTTCTGTCGATGCAACTTCGTTAGTAGAGGTGCAATGACCATCCATCTGCTTCAGGGCCCCATACTCAGTAGGAACTGTTGCTGAACTGTTATTTTTGACACATGGCTGGTAGCCTCCTGGTTCATTTTGGTGGTGAGCTGCTCCACTGTAGCATCTTGGGCTGCCCTTACACACCTTCATAGCCAACCTCTCACATCAATGGCACTTGGTGCTCTGCATTTTCCACGTCACTTATTCTCAGTGGTGCTATTTGTTCACCACAGCAGAACACAAACAGCTCACAAACTACACAGATTCAGAAATACTGCCACCCTTGGCAGAAAAGCTAATAATCATTCCTTTTTAAACTCGCGATAAATCGCCCCTTTTACCCATGACAGCAATGAGGGATATGCATACAGACAGCCTATTGCACACCTTATATACCCACCAAGCCAGCTCATAACACGTGACTTCCCTTAGTAGCTACATGCCACTGATCTCGAAAGTAGGAAGGGGTCATACTAATAAGACTTGACTGTGTATAACTGGCTTTAAACTAGTGCTTCTCAAACTATGAGGAAACCCCTAGCGGTTTTTGAGGTGAATCCAGTCAGGCAGTTTTGATTACCCTTATGCCTTAAAGGGGTTTTAAGGTTTGTATCAACACCTCAACAAATCACACAGGTGTACCTCCAGTGTGCCTGTGCTGTGAAACTGGGTGTACTGCACCTTGAGTGCTTTTCAGCACCTACACCAGTCAAGAGTGACTATGCTCTTGTCATAGTGATGCACATCACAAATCTTCAGTGGACCTGTAGTTGGAGTATGCCTGCGCAAGATGTGACCAAGATGTTGAGACACAAGAGTATGATATGGCCACTGCTGGGAACCATCAATCATGGAGTGGGGGGCAGGATTTGGGTGCAGAAACTGTGACTTTCAGGATGCAAGTGGCAGCCTTCTTGACTTCAAGCTCATTGTTAGCACATGGTGGGAGCAAGATATAAAGTTTTTTCCTCAATAACCATGAAATGGAAAAACAGAAGACAGGAGGCGCTAGGGACAACATGCATATATTGATAAGGTAAAGTGGTAGCTAAAAGTGAAATATCTGCATGACAGGTTCCCTTTATATTTTTGAATTATGACAAATATACAGAAAAATACAAAGCTGTTGCATCATATAATTAGTGGCATAAGTCCATACAGGGAATCAAACACAACACAATCAAACACAATGAATCAAACATATGTGTTCTGCTCCAGGAAGGGAGATGTACGGTAGATCTCTACTCATTGAAATCATCCACATGCCATTAAATCAGTGGTGTCAAGTCAGTGCACGTACAAACAAAATAAACCAGAAAAATAGGTAAAAATCATCTCAGGTACAACTTATAAAATACATATAATTAGGTTGCATACAAAACCAGACACACCACACCTCCTCAGGATGTGAGAAACCATGATCTCCTATGACTCTTTATAATGAGATACAAAGCAAAAAGTAGACACAATAAACTTCAAATAATAGACCCAATCAAGTTTGGAATGTTCTCTCCTTAATTATTTTTCCCACGCAGTATACGAGTTGGATTAGGGACTTACTAGGGACTTACAGTATATAACAGTTTAACCCTTTGCCACTCTGTGAAGCACTACTACGTCATGGGGTGCCTGTAGTTAATGCTGTGTGCTGTAATAACTGTGTGCCCTGTTTTTGGTGATATGCCTTTTGGTCATGTCTTCTGATGAAGTTTGGTGAAATGCGCATAGAGGCATCGGGGCCAGTCACTCCATATTCACTTGGGTAAGCACTTTAGCACTTTACTGTAGATTATAGTGTATGGGGTCCCTTAGGCTCCGTTTGGCTCAGTTATGTGCCGAATCCGTCCTTTCCGTTCTCCTCCTCCTAAACGGAGCAGGAGAACGGAAGGGCTGAACGGTGATGTGAACAAGCCCTAACTGGAGAAATGAACACTTTGCCGAAGTTCGCCAAGAAATTCGATCCGTTCCAAACGAATTTGTCACAAATCGCTATATATCAGGTATACCCAGGCCACTCTGCCGACCACATGGAGTGGCCATGCTGTGGTTGGGTTGCGACCATGCTGTGGTGAAGAACAGTGCGTCCAATTAGCCAGCAGCTGCTTTTCATTTAGTAATGAAGACCACACTGTATAGTCCTTCTTCATTGTTAATGGCCGCATGGCACCTTTTATGCAACTTTAAACAGGGCGTGTTGCTGGTGTGGGGTTTGGCACAATATGCATATTATTGCTGTCCTTGCCTGCAATCTCCTGCAGATTATTTGACAGTAAACACAGAATTTTAATCAGCTCTGACATATCCAACCTCAGCACTCTCCTGTCCTATAGGTGGGAGCCCTTTCTGCCATCTGCTTTTCCTCCTTTTTCACATCATCTAATATCGATAAGAATATGTCATCAGGAACATCCAGCTCCTCCTCTCTCTACATCTTGCTGACTTTTCTAGGACATGGAGACTTTGAATGATGATTTGGAAGAAGTAAAGCCAGCAAAAGATGAGGATGGTCATCATTAATACCTGCCTCCCCCAAAGGAGTGCAGACTGGATGGTATTGGTTGGCACGCTGGCACTGGAATAATAAAGGCTTCCATCTCATTGGTATTGAATTACATATCTTAGTTTATGGTTGATGTAGGAATAAGTAAATGTAGGAATAAATAGATAAAACTGATGCAGAATAAGTCTCCCTGCACTGTCCCTGCAGTCTCCATCTCCAATATGCTTCTATTAATCGTTTTCAGTAACACTGTCCCTAGCAAATAAGTGCTTGCCACATCTCTCCCTATGCTCAGCTCACAGGACAATGGTGTAGACCGCACAGGATGAGGGTTTTATAGCTGTGACATCACAGGGGATGGCTGCAGATTGGCTGGCTGCATGGAATTATGGGTGATCTTGCGTTCCCGGGCTAGTCTTGACTACACTTAGTTTTGCTTTGTAGCATGTGCAGTCACCATTTTAGGAAAACCTGATTCGTTACCACTTACCACGAAGAACAAGAAAATTCGGATTACTATCGAATCAAAGTTTTCCTAAACTTCGGACTGAATTCCGCTTCAAATGATTTGTCTCACTTACCACTAATCATGTCTAAGGAGCTGAGTGGGCATCATACCCAGCAGGTACCTGTTGTTTTTTACAGCAGACACCAGCCAACCATAGTCAGCATCAGTTATGCCTGAACTATTAAGTCTTTCGCTACCAGCGCTGTACATGTACGGCGCTGGAGCGATGGGTGAACAGTATTTGAATTCAATATGTTGATTCTCTCTGAAGAGACCCAGGGTATTGGAGCTGCAATTCTTATTTTGGGCAGCAAGTGGCAGGCCAACATAAGAAATGAGCAATTCTAGTACCACTATGGATCTACATAATCTTACAGAATTTAAAAAAAAATAGAGAGTCTTGTAGCCTTAAACATGAGCTACAAAACCATAAAAAAGAATGTTAAGAAATATATACAAAATTAAAAAAAAATTGTAATTTAAATCAGCCCCCTTTCCGTAGAATAAAAAAATAAATACGTAAATAACAAAAAATATAAACATTATGGGTAGGGATGAGCGAATTTCATATTTTGAAGTTCGTTTTCGGTTCGGGTTGTGGTATAAGCTGAACTGCGTTATGGATTCTGTTATCACGGACCATAACGCAATGCCATGACGGAATGCATAACTGAATGCTTTTAGAGGCATTCCGTTATTCATTCTATTATAATAAAAGTCTATGGCCTGCATAACGGATGCGTCCAGTTTCTGTTAGGCTGGAGTCCTCTCCTGCACACTTTGGCTGCCAAGGCCAGACTACACAGCACTACTGACTCAGAGGGGGCAGGAACAGCCTTTCTCCTGCTGAGAAGGGAACAATAAAATAAGTTCTGTTCCCCTTTTCAACTCTTGGGATCACTTAAAGTACATTAACCCAAAATAATAAACATAAACCATTTTAGCAGTGAATTAACTCTTTAGCAGTGATCCACTCTTGGAAAATCCATGCAGTTCCAACAAGAATCAAAATGATATGGCACATTGCTAATGCTGCTTCACTTTATTCTTGTGATTGACAGTGGTTGCATAGGTCAGACCAATCACACAATAGTACCATATGCTAGTGATATGCAACAAAAAAATTATGGCAACCAAAACTAAAATCTTTGTAGAAAAAAAGAACCCTAAATAATAATTTGATATTCATCCCACACCTCTTGAAATGGCCTTTTATTGTCTCATAAATGATTTCTTTAGTGGGATTTCTCCACGGTAGTTACAAAGAGATGTCATTAGCTAATTCCTTTCCTGAGTCAGGAAGTTGAATATCTGGATTGTGTTTGGCTTATCTGCAGTTTCAGTAGTAAAGGAACTCCCTGCCTGCGTATATAAACTGCCCGAACCAGCTTGTAAGCTTGCAACAGCCCAAATTATAACCTGATTTTATAACTATTTGGCTTCAATTCATCCTATTTGCAGCAAAGCCTTATTGATGATACTAGATGAATCACCTATTAATCACAAACGTGCTCTTTATTTTACTCATTTATAAAGAGTCAACATATTCCCCAGTATTGTACATAGAGTGTCCTCACTCACCTACCCCATTGGGTCTCACAATCTAAATTCCAAATTAAACTATCAGCATGATTCTATGGTTTGGGAGAAAACCAAAGCACCCAGAGAAAAACTATCCAAACACAGGAAGAACATACTAACTGCATGCAGATGTTGTCCTAGTTGCAGTGGCGTAGCTACCGGGGGGCAGGGGGGGCGACGGCTCCGGGCCCAGTGACTCAGGGGGGCCCAGCAAGGATGACCTTACCTACTATCAGGCGAATACAAGTGAGCGCTTCCATTATGGAAGCGCTCACTTGTATTTAGGGACCCCCATCAGACCTCAGATCAGCCCACCCAGCCACATAGGATTAAAATAAAAAACCGCGTCAGGTCATAGTGTGCGCGGGCCAGGGAAGAGAGCGGAGCGCGGACCGGAGGGCAGCCGCAGCGCAGAACAGGTAAGAAAGGTTTTTTATTTTAATCCTATGTGGCTGGGTGGGCTGATCTGAGGTCTGATGGGGGAACAATACGCTGATCTGAGGTCTGATAGGGGCACAGTAGGCTGATATGAGGTCTGATGGGGGCAAATTCTGCTGATCTGAGGTCTGATGGGGGCACAATACGCTGATCTGAGGTCTGATGGAGGCACAATACGCTGATCTGAGGTCTGATGGGGGTACATTAAGCTGATCTGAGGTCTGATGGGGGCACAGTAGGCTGATGTGAGGTCTGATGGGGGCACAGCAGGCTGATCTGAGGTCTGATGGGGGCACAATACGCTGAACTGAGGTCTGATGGGGGCACAATACGCTGATCTGAGGTCTGATGGGGGGCACAATACGCTGATCTGAGGTCTGATGGGGGCACAGTAGGCTGATGTGAGGTCTGATGGGGGCACAATACGCTGATCTGAAGTCTGATGGGGGGCACAATACGCTGATGTGAGGTCTGATGGGGGCACAGTAGGCTGATGTGAGGTCTGATGGGGGCACATTCTGCTGATCTGAGGTCTGATGGGGGCACAATATGCTGATCTGAGGTCTGATGGGACACAATACGCTGATCTGAGGTCTGATGGGGACACAGTACGCTGATCTGAGGTCTGATGGGGGCACAATACACTAATCTGAGGTCTGATGGGGGGCGAATACGCTGATCTGAGGTCTGATGGGGGCACAGTAGGCTGATGTGAGGTCTGATGGGGGCACAGTAGGCTGATGTGAGGTCTGATGGGGGCACAGTAGGCTGATGTGAGGTCTGATGGGGGCACAGTAGGCTGATGTGAGGTCTGATGGGGGCACGTTCTGCTGATGTGAGGTCTGATGGGGGCACGTTCTGCTGATCTGAGATCTGATGGGGGCACAATACGCTGATCTGAGATCTGATGGGGCACAATACGCTGATCTGAGGTCTGATGGGGCACATTCTGCTGATCTGAGGTCTGATGTGGGCACAATATGCTGATCTGAAGTCTGATGGGGCACAATACGCTGATCTGAGGTCTGATGGGGCACATTCTGCTGATCTGAGGTCTGATGGGGGCACAATATGCTGATCTGAGGTCTGATGGGGGCACAGTAGGCTGATGTGAGGTCTGATTGGGGCACAGTAGGCTGATCTGAGGTCTGATGGGGGCACATTCTGCTGATCTGAGGTCTGATGGGGCACATTCTGCTGATCTGAGGTCTGATGGGGCACAATACGCTGATCTGAGGTCTGATGGGGCACAATATGCTGATCTGAGGTCTGATGGGGCACAATACGCTGATGTGAGGTCTGATGGGGCACATTCTGCTGATCTGAGGTCTGATGGGGGCACAATATGCTGATCTGAGGTCTGATGGGGCACAATACGCTGATCTGAGGTCTGATGGGGCACATTCTGCTGATCTGAGGTCTGATGGGGGCACAATATGCTGATCTGAGGTCTGATGGGGGCACAGTAGGCTGATGTGAGGACTAATGGGGGCACATTCTGCTGATCTGAGGTCTGATGGGGGCACAGTAGGCTGATCTGAGGTCTGATGGGGGTACAATACACTGATCTGAGGTCTGATGGGGCACAGTAGGCTGATGTGAGGTCTGATGGGGGCACATTCTGCTGATCTGAGGTCTGATGAGGGTACATTCTGCTGATCTGAGGTCTGATGGGGGCACATTCTGCTGATCTGAGGTCTGATGGGGGCACAATACGCTGATCTGAGGTCTGATGGGGGCACATTCTGCTGATCTGAGGTCTGATGGGGGCACAATATGCTGATCTGAGGTCTGATGGGGCACAATAAGCTGATCTGAGGTCTGATGGGGGCACAGTAGGCTGATCTGAGGTCTGATGGGGGCACATTCTGTTGATCTGAGGTCTGATGGGGGCACAGTAGGCTGATGTGAGGACTAATGGGGGCACATTCTGCTGATGTGAGGTCTGATGGGGTACAATACGCTGATCTGAGGTCTGATGGGGCACAATACGCTGATCTGAGGTCTGATGGGGGCACAGTAGGCTGATGTGAGGTCTGATGGGGGCACAATACGCTGATCTGGGGTCTGATGGGGCACAATACGCTGATCTGAGGTCTGATGGGGGCACAGTAGGCTGATGTGAGGTCTGATGGGGGCATATTCTGCTGATCTGAGGTCTGATGGGGCACAATACGCTGATCTGAGGTCTGATGGGGGCACAGTACGCTGATCTGAGGTCTGATGGGGCACAATACGCTGATCTGAGGTCTGATGGGGGCACAATACACTGATCTGAGGTCTGATGGGGGCACATTCTGATGATCTGAGGTCTGATGGGGGCAGGGGACTGTTAGTTTAGTGATGTAAAAACTGGGGACAGGTTTCCTTTAACATAGGAGTCCCGTTGTTTTTTAATCCTATTACTCCTATATTTTACTGCATTATGTGGTAGAGTATTTAGAGTAGGGTATGTAGAAAGTCTATTGTACTGTACGTAACAGCATAGATGATCTAGCAGTTTATATAGTCATCTTTCTAATACAATATTATAACCACAACTAGTAGTATGTGCCTGTGAAGTTGGAAACGTGCGTTTGGGAAGCCAAGTGGGGGGCCCACTCAAGTATGTTTCGCCCCCCTGTGCTGAACCTCTAGCTACGCCTCTGCCTAGTTGGATTCTAAGCCAGGACCCTAGGGCTACAAGGCAACTGTGCTCACTACTGAGCCACCCTTCTTGTGATCATGGAGATATATAGGACCATAGAAGAGGTAGACAGTAGTGGTAGAGTCATAAGAGTGGTTGCAAATGTGAATTTAGCTAGTACTTTGTACAAGGTAGAGGTGTAGCTAGGCTTTCCAGCATCCAGGGTAAGGATTCAGCATGGCACCCCGTCTCCAGAAACCAACCACCCCCCATCCCTGCACTTGGCACTCAAATCTACAGTGCACAGTCACCGCTGCCAGATTACAGAGTGGTCAGAAACATGGAAACGAGCAGTGTATAATGTGATGGGAAAATGAATCCAGCCAGCAAAGGAGGCAATATGGATAATAACAATACATTAGTAATTGGTATGTATTAACTTCCTCTACATAATGAATGCTATCTGCTAAAGTGGGACAACCCCTTTAAGGTTTTTGGTTGAAATCATTGGTTGAAATATTTTTAAGACAATAATATTTAAGTCTATTGACCGCTGGGGTACTGGCTACAAAGAATTACACTTTTTACCAAATATCTGACCAGAGGTCCAAATACCATAGAGATATAACTAGTACAGATGCACAGTGACGTGTAAGTTAGAAGTACACTGCTACCTTAAAGAGGTTGGCCACCTTTTGGGCATTTGTTTGGTTCTCTACCATCAACATCTGTTTTGACACTGCTGCAGCCAATGGCTAACCCCAGCAATGACCAGCTCCCCTTGCATCATGTCAGTTGGTCACGTGATGCATGGGGGACTGGTCAGCAGTCATTGGCTGCAGCAGCATCAAAGTAGATGTTGACAGTGGGGGAACCAAATGAGGCTGGGGAATGAAGCCGCCAGGACCAAGGGACAGGGAGCAGATACATTTGTTTCCCTTGGCAGATCTGGCCAGGAGGGATTTGCCAAAAAAAAAAAAAAAAAACTGAAATCTGACCAACCCTTTTAAAGGGAGTTTGTCACCTCCAAAACCAGTTTTAAAGTAAGCATACTGCAATATCGGGTGGAGGGTACAAAACATATGCATACTTTTCTTGGGAAAATCAGGTTCCTGAGAAATACTTTATTTATGCAAATAAAGTTTTCAGTGCACCGTTGCTGGGTCTGCTCTGTTCAGTGCACCTAGCATCCCTCATGTCATCTCTACTGACTTTGAAATCAGAGGGACTGTCAATAAGCTGACCAAATGAAATAACACTGTCCAAAGTGCACTGAATACTTTAACGGCATAAAAATATTTCTCAGAATTAGAGAAATGGATTTTCACATTTTGGAGGTGACGGACTAGCTGATAAATTGAGCTTTCCTCTATCAGATTATTTTTACCCAAAAATTTTATCTGCAAGTTAAAACCAAATAGGGACACATATCCTTTTTTTCTAATCTGTTGTTATTTTCTGATTGCAGATTTTTAAAATTCTGCTTTCTGAACATGATTATGGGGGCGGTCATCTTGCCTGGACTATTCTTAACAGCATTTAGAAAGCATTAAGAAAAATGCTTTAAGATGACACAGTGGTCAAGAGGGGACCTCATTGACTTCTATAGGAGAGTTTTCTAGACATGCTCTGTGACCTGTGCAGAGGTCATTGTACGCGGAAAGAATAGATAAGCTTTGACAATCACCTATTGTGAATGGTGGATCCTGAGGTGATATCATTACAGGGAGGATTAGAATGACAGATACGCAGGTAACTGCAGTAATGGGACCTGTACAGACCAGAAGTGTCCCTTTTATAAGGCTTAGGGTAAGTTCACATCACCGTTTAGCTTTCCGTTAGAAGAAGAGAGAGAGAAAAAAAAAAACAGGATCCTGTAAAAAAAAAAACGGATCCTGTTGTATCAGTTATGCATAGGATCACAATGGATCAGCTTTTTTTTTAGACGGGAACAAAAGTACTGCATGCAGGACTTTTTTCCCATCTAAAAAATGGATCTCAGACAGAAATGGCTCAAATGGATGACAACTGATTCTTTACAGGATCCTGTTTCTCTCTCTCTCTCACTCTCTCTCTATTCTTCTTCTTCTGATGGATCAGAAGAACAGAAAGCTAAATGGTGATGTGAACTCAGCCTTAGTGGCCAGTAAAAAATTGAACATAATCAAAAGGTATTTAAAAATATGTTAAACATAAAAAGTGATTTAAACAATAGGTCATTTTCTGATGACACATTGCCTTTAAACTACTGAGTTAATGGATTTCATGAATAACATCTATGGTGAGTTACAAGAGAGCAAGGAGCCCATAAACTGTTCATAAACTAGGGCACAGGGGCCCTCTGCTGTCTATGACTAGTCCTATACCTGAAAAAGATCAGGTGGCCAACAGTATCATATTATTATTAACATATATGTACAGCCATTGGCTGCCGTATGGGAACCATTAGTTACATATGTTGAGATATAACTCCTTGCAGAATAGTTCATGGCTTTAGTCCTTGTGCTGAAAGGCCACCCTATAGGCAGTCATTAGAAACTGTATCAGATTATTACATGGCAGTTAAGGCTACATTCACACTAGCGTTTTGGAATTCCGGTATTGAGCTTCGTCATAGGGGCTCAATACTGGAATAAAATGCTTCAGTTTTGTCCCCATTCATTGTCAATGGGGACAAAACTGAACTGAAGACAACTGAATGCTCCTGAAAGCATTCCGTTCAGTCTTCAGACCGGAGAGCAAACCGCAACATGCTGTGGTTTGCTCTCCGTACTAGTTATCCGCACCTAAACGGATCCGGAATGACCCTCAATGCAAGTCAATGGGGACGGATCCGTTTGGTGTGGACACACTTGTAAACGGATCCGTCCTCCATTGACTTTCAATAGAGGTTATTTCGGCTCCGTTTAAAAGATGCTAAAGATAATACAACCGGATCTGGAATTACGGATCCACAAGGTTGTATTATTCAGTACGGATCCATACTAAGGCTAGTGTGAAAGTAGCCTTACCTGGAGAATTGAAAAATATTTTCACTTTCAACATAGTAACTTTTGTTTCCTTTTGGTTGTCACTTATCACATAGTAATTCAGTATCTTTTCCAGTCATGTTAGTTGTTAACAAATGTTTGTCCTAGACTTACCTTAAATTACTACACTGCCTACAAACAAGGAAATATAAATAGGTTAACTGGATGTGTTGACAAGATATATTGCAGGAATCAACAAGTACTTAGATTTAATTAGGTAGATAAAGAGCAAACAGAAGTGATGAATCAGACTTAGGCTACTTTCACACTAGCGTTTTATAATTCCGGTATTGAGTTCCCGGCAGGTCTCCACAGCGCAGGAGGAGCAGGACGGCGCACACATAGGACGATTCCACCCGGCGCCCAGCAGAGGGCGCTGTGGGGAATCGTCCTATGTGCGCGCTGTTCTGCTCCTGTACTGTGCTGTGGAGACCTGCCGGGAGCATGTAAGTATGTATGTGTATTTGTATGTGTATATGTGTGTGTGTATCGATAAATACATGTAAATCAATTGTTTCACCCAATGAATGAGCATTTCGACGCCTTTAGACAGGTCAGTTATCAGAAACAAGAATTTGTAGGAATGTTTGTTTCCGATAATTGTCCCTACGATTGGGTTATGTAAACCTAGCATAAGAGATCTTAGGTGATATATGATCAGGATTTAGATTCAGTACATTCACATACCAGTTATACTTTTTATCTACTTAGTGAGACAGTAGTACTAGCTCATAAAAGGTGCCAATTCTCCTTGTAGAGCTCAAGCTAGTAGATAGTACTTCATGGGAAACTATCTATCCTCCAGGAAGAAAACTGTCTCTCTACAGCCACCTATAGGTGGTTACACTTATCTATAGACGGGGGTGTTTAAGAATAATTGTTCTTCGTGTCCACTGCTGTGATGTAGTGGACACCTGGGTGATGTGGTTGATCTGTTGTGCTTGACATTATACTTACCTGTGTATATCAAGCGGCAATCAGAATGGGAGAAAATTACAACACTGAAACAGAAATTTGGAGTGCAGAAGTGATTGGAGAGCGAACTGCCCTATCACATTGATTTTGTGATGTATGAAGGGCATACAAGACTGAAAGGGGTTGTGCAGTGTCAGGTATTGATAATCTATCCTCAAGATAGGTTATCAATACCAGATCAGTAGGGACCGACTCTTTGCACCCTGCTGGTCAGCTGTTTGAAGAGGTCCCTGCGCTGGTGTGAATGCTACTTCCTTTTCAGTGCATGCCATCTAGCTGATAATGGCAGTGCAATGTAATTACAGCTTCACTTGAATGGAAGAGGAGGTTGTAAAACTGAATGTCTTTCAATTCTAAGTTGTACTATAAAGTCAGTTATATCTATAGTGTACATTACCTCTAATCTGCTACATTAATCTGTGCATTATTCCCATGACATGTGACATTACTCCTGTGACCTCATTAAGTTGTTGTTGTGGGTATTATTGATGTACTATGATATTATAGTACCTTACTGTGACATCACTGTGTGCATTATCCTCATATTGTAACATAACTGTGTTCATAAAAATAATTGTGCATTAGAGAGATTGAAGGTGCTGCTGAAGGGGGTCATAGTGGAGCCCCATTTCAAAATATGTGTTTTGCTATTTAGAACCCTCTTGAAAAAGCATTCTGTATTATAATTTTTATGATATGGAAAAACACTCCAAAACTGTAGCATTTTAGGTTTTCTGTTTGAATTTCAGCTAATATCTGTCCAAACTGAGAAAATGACAGGAAAAAGAAATAGTTGTATAGTTGTACTACATTTGGGGATTTTGCCATCTCCACGTGGACACCAGTGCATTAGAAACCCCAATTCAGAATGCACTAACTATCCAATTCTGACATTTTAGAGATTAAAAGACCTATCATTTCAAAAAATGTTTTTGGTAACTTGCTTTATATGAAGTTAAACATTGGGAGTGCAGACACATGAGATTCGAGGTAATGCTCTGTCAAGGTATTTTAGATTCCATTTAAATATATACATTATACTACTATTAGGAAATACCAGGCCTGAGGAACCCAAGTAAGAAGGGTTTGAGCACTGGAAGAAAACAAGTTCTCAAGGATTTAGGTTTTATTAATGATTGACCCATTCATGTATATGTTTATATTTTACAGACTGATGAATCTCCTCATCAAGAAGAACCAAACAGCAATGATCTTCAGAACAAGAGACACATTAATGGAGACTCTGTAATTATTAGCCAGGTAAAGGAATGGTTAACATTAATTTGCCTTTCATTTATTTTTGAAATTTTTCAATTTGAAATTAGAATTACAGTAGATTATTTTGATTGATTTATCGTTAAAGGGGTTGGCCACTTTGCAATATTTTTACTCTGTGTATTTTTTTTGTCCCTGCTCCTGTAATCATCAGCAACTTTCTTCCATATTGTTTCTCCACTGCTGGTTTAGGACTGGGCTGCTGCTCCTGTAAACAGTGCCAGTGCAATGTTTTTGTATCTCTGGCCCCTATAGACCACATGACACAAAATGGCTCCATAGTCGCTCCTGGCACTGCATGCTCCCATCCTGTCTTCTACTGCGCAGACTCCACATCAAAAGTTCAGCATCTGTGCAGTAGAAACAATTCTCTACCTCCAGTGTGCCATCTGATGTGCGCATGCTCACTTTATTTGGTAGCTGGGCACATCGGACCATACACTGGAGGTAGAGAACAGTTTCTACTGTGCAGACGCCAAACTGTTGATATGGAGTCTGTGCAGTTGAAAACAGGATGGGAACGCACAATGCTGGCAAGACAGGGGTGCCTATAGAGTCATTATGTGTGATGTCATCTATAGGGACCAGAGCTGCAAAAACAAAGCACTGGCACTGTTTACAGGAGCAGCAGCCCAGTCCTAAACCAGCAGTGGAGAAACAATGTGAAGGAAAGTTGCTGAAGTCTACAGGAGAAGGGACAAAAATAAAACAGTGTATAAAGTAAAAATACTATTGGCCAACCTCTTTAACTATGGGCAAAGTGTAAGAGTGATCTGGATGGAAGCAATTATTAGCTATAATATTACATCTACTGTATCATATAATATACTGTATGTAAATAGGGTTGATAAATATTAAAGCTTTAGAACATCTTCGGGGACAATTTTTTTATGATTGCACTTTACTCATTTTGGGCAAAAAAATTGCTTTTGCAGTTGGCCTATATTAAAACATTTCAGCCATTTTTGTGATAGTTGGGTTACATTTCAGTCTATTTGCAGACTCACTTTCTGCTTAGGGCTCATGCACACGATAGTATGTATTTTGCAGTACGCAAAAAACGGATCCGCAAAAAATACAGATGACGTCCGTGTGCATTCCGTATTTTGCGGAACGGAACAGCTGGCTCCTAATAGAACAGTCCTATCCTTGTCCGTAATATGGACAATAATAGGACGTGTTCTATTTTTTTGCGGAACGGACATATGGACATACGGAAACAGAATGCACACGGAGTAACGTCAGTTTTTTTGCGGATCCATTGAAATAAAAGGTTCCGCATATGGTCCGCAAAAAGAATCGGAACGGACGTGGAAAAAAAGTACATTCGTGTGCATGAGCCCTTAGTCTTAGTTTCATCATATGACAGCTCATCTCTGATCTGCTGACCTCATAAACAATCTTTTAAGAGATATTTCTATCAGTTTGATAACAATTTAGCTATAATGAGTGTTATCAAGTCAAGAGAGGACCCATCATCTGAGGGGAATAAGAGTAGACAGAAAGTGACAGTTGGCAAAATAGAGTTAAATTTCACCCTTGTATCACAAAATAAATATCAATTGAAAAAAATATTTTTACCCAAAATGAGTAAAATGCAATAATAAAAAATTGCCCCAAAGATGTCTATAGCCTTTTAAGTAGTTTTTAATTTCTTGTGTCTCTCACTTTTGATTTTCATTTTCATTTCAGCTTGATGATGAGACATTTACTAAATCTGATAAAGGAGCCTCAAATCATAAAAGGTATCTTGTATTCTGTTTTACAACATTTAACACACAGTTTGTTGGTGCTGTTTCATATAGGCTTGTGATGAAAACACTGCAAAACCTGTGATCGTTGATGTAAGCGTCTACACCAGGCATCAGCAACCTCCAGCACTCCAGCTGTTGTGAAACTACAGCTATCATTAATGCTACATTCCCTTACATGGGCGTTCCAAGAAAAGGTGAACAAGCGTGCTTGCTGGGAATTGTGGTTTCACAACAGCTGAAGTACTGGAGATTGCTGACCCACGGCCTACGCATATGTGATGTTGACATACAAGAATGTATTAGCTGTACATGAGTCTCAGGGAAATCCTTTCAGTTCGCTTAGTCAACATGCAGTTCACTCAAAGTATGTTTATCATAGGTGGACATGGGAAAATAAGCCCTCCACAATCATCACTAAGTATCATAACATCTATTGCTGCCTATAATATATTAGAATATTGACGAATTCAGTACCGTACCTCAAATTTCTTAAGGCATAACTTGACACTCATGGACCACAATGTAAAGTCTGTAATATGTAGTATTTCATATTGTATGTGATCTGTTGGGGAGCTGGAAAGAAAATTCCAAATAGGGTGGAATAGGAAAAAATGCAATCCTGCCACAGTTTTATAGTTTGTTGTTTTTGGGTTTTTTTTTACGGCGTTCCCTATGCGGTAAAATTGAAAGAGACATTACTATCAGAAAGGGGTATTTTTAGATCAATATTCATAGACACACTATTTTAAAACATTTTAGCTGTTTTTCTTTTTCATTTTGGAGAGCTACTATGCCTATAGACCAGTGGTGGCGAACCTATGGCACGGGTGCCAGAGCTGGCACTCAGAGCCCTCTTTATGGGCACCCACACCCTTGAAAAAGTCTATGGTTTACCAATATGCCTTTTCCTGCCATTCATCAGCACAGGCAGCGCACTGAAAGCAGGCAAGCTTTTATAGCTACATGATAAAGTACATGGAAGATGCGATAAATATGTGGGTTTTGGGTTACAGTTTGGGCACTCGGTCTCTAAAAGGTTTGCCTTCACTGCTATAGACTATATATACAGGTATACAGGTAATTCATTGTTAATTTATTGGGATTCGCGTCCCCACCTATCCCTTGGTTGAACTTGATGGACTTATGTCTTTTTTCAACCGTATTAACTATATAACTATGTAAGTTTACTGCTGCTGTTAGGGGAAGATATTATCTGAATGGAAATCCTTGTGATAATAGTAGGCATAGAATTTGGATAACAGTATAAGAGCCTTATTGTTGTCTTGATAGGCTTAGATAAAGATGACCACAGAAGAGTATTGTATTGATTAGTGTAATGTGTGATGCTCTAATTGAGCCACTGCAGGGGGGTCTTTCTGAAGGTCACAGTTATGATTTGACTGTGAGAGTTAAGTGAGACTGTTTGCCATGCTAAAATTCCAGGCAAAGTGGAAGTTAAAGACTCCGGACAGGCAGTGGCTTTAAATATATCCAGAAAACCATCAACCCATTTTTATTTTAAAAAATGACATAGAATATTCACATATAGGTCATAAATATATGATTAAAAACATTGATGGAAATATCCCTTTAAAGTATGCAACCACTTGCAAAAATTATGGAATAACCACACTTAGAGGATGATCACACTGCATTTTTACTTTGTAGCAAATACATAAGTCACTGGTATGACATTGGTGTTAGTTTTTTAATACTGGTAGTGCACAAACACTAACACCTGAACCTAAACTTCCTCAATTGCTTATGAATGTCATGACAGATAAAGGACCAAGGGAAATGGCAATTATTACCTCAACAGCGCATGAGCAGGTGTCTACAGAAATTTTGGACACCTTTCTCATACCATCAATGGAAAATAAGTTTGGTGATGATAAAATCAGAATTTTGTCTGAATGATAAAACATCTTGGCATTGAGAAAAGAGTGTTTAAGGCTTTCTTCAGAAAAGACTGAATGTCATGGTCCAGGCGTCAATCTAATTGAAAATTGATGGTGTACATAAAAAATGGTCAATGACAATGCTCCATCTTGCTAAGCTGATTTGTGAAATACTCTGAGAAAGTTGGGACCTGCTTAAAAGTAGCATATTGGTGATCATTACTGAAAGCCAACATAAAAGCCCAGGTGGCACAACAAAGTACAAAGTATTTTCATTTGTTTGCGGGATTTCTCAGAGCCAGAATGCTAAGCAAACATTGTTTTGTGTCATGCCTGATATTTGTGTATTTGCTATAAAGTAATAAAACTGGGTGAACATCAATGGTGATTTCATAATGTTTACACAGTGTTCATTTTAGGACATGGTCAGATACTATAGTCAAGTATCAGAATAATGTCAATGTGAGGCAAAATACTCACCCTGATACCTGATCCTGACATCTGACTCTGACCCTGACACCTGATCCTGATACCTGACCCTGACACCTGACCCTGATTGACTTTGATATTTGACTGTGTCATCTGAGTTTGACTTTGATATTTTACATTCTTCATAGGTCAAGGTCAAAGTCAGAATGAGTTATAGATATATTGTGCATTTGTATGCTAAATAACACAACTAAAGAAAGTCCATAGCTGAGCTTATAGCTATGTGTCTGAAATGCTGTAGGATAATGTGTAACAAAGAATGATGAGTATATAGCTCAGTGGTTAGGTAGCTGGTTTGTAAACTGATGTTTTGGGGTTCAAGACCCAATAGAAACCTTAAAACGGTTAGTTAACATTTTTTTAAAACCCTAGATAAGAGACAAATTCAAGTGACGTGTGACTTTGATGTTTGACTTTCTTCACTATTCAGCATCACAATGACTTTTAGGTTTATTGTATTTTTGGTATGCTGAATCACATAGATGAACTGCTGGTATGTAATCCTATAGGTTAGTGGTAAGGCAGTCGCTTCACAGGCAGTGTTCTTGAGTTCAAAACCCCTTTCAATCATTAAAAGAAATAATGTTTTTAAACCCTAGATAAGATACAAATTCAAGTGATGTCTGACTTTCCTCACTGGTCAGCATCAGCCTCACAATGACTTTTAGGTTTACTGTATTTTTGCATGCTGAATCACATAGATGAAGAAAATACCAACATGTTTTAAGCTGATCCTATAGTATCATGGTTAGGCTACTGGTTTGTAAACTGAAGCTTTTTGGTTGAAGACCCGATAGAAACCATAAAAATAACATTTTAAAACTCTAGATAAAAGACAAATCAAAATGATGTGTGATTTTCCTTACTGGTCAGTGTCAGCGTCAGAATGACTTTTAGGTTTACTGTGTATTTGTGTGCTCAATGACAGAGAAAATCACAAACTAGAATTAGGTGAGTTTATAGCTCACTGCTAAAGTGTTTGCCTCAGTTGCTGTTTGAACCTGGGTTCAAAGCCCATTAGGGCTCTTAAAAAAGTTAATATTTTTAAGCCAATGCACTCTAAAGTAAGTTAAACCCTTATTGCACTCTAAAGTAAATGAACCTATTATTGCACCCTCAAGTAAGTGAATCCCTTATTGCATCCTAAAGGAAGTGAACCCCTTTTTTCAACCCAAAGTAAGTGAACCTCCTATTGCAATTTTACCTTAAGTAAACCCACTTTGCACTCTACAGTATTTAAACTGCTAATGCACCCGAAATTAAGTGAGCCCACTTTACATGAACCTATTTTTGCACACTAAAATAAGTAAGTAGGTTTACTTATATTGAATTGCAATAGAGAGTTCACTTACTTTGAGTTGCAAAAAGGTTCACTTCCTTTAGACTGCAATAAGGGATTCACTGACCTTAGGGTGTAATAAGGGATTCCGTTACTTTAGGGTGCATTCAGCATACAAAAATACCAGGAGCATAGCTAAAGTCTCATGGGCCCTGGTGCAAGAGTTCAGCTTGATACTTTCTGGACAGGGGCAAGGAATCACACAGCCTTTGTGCTACATGAGGCATTCCCCCACCCACATGGCAAACTCTTGACCTAACCCCTTCCCTCTAGCCAGTAGTTTAACTTGACCAGCATGCACTTTCTATAATACCGTTGTCTTCTTATGCAGCACAAGGCTCCTGGGCCCGGTATCGCCTGCTACCTCTGCACCCCCTATAGCTATGCTCCTGAAAAATACAGTAAACCTAAAGTCATTGTGACGCTGACCAGTAAAGAAAGTCGTACATCAAAGTCACACATACCTTGAATTTCTCTCTTATCTGTCGTTTTATGGTTTTATTGGGTCTTGAAACCAAAAACTTCAATTTACAAACCAGCTATCTAACCATTGATCTATAAACTTATCTACACATGTGACACATTAGGCTACAGCTGACCCTAGCCTATGAAGAAAGTAAAACATCAAAGTCAGACTGTCAAATATCAAAGTCAGGTGTCAGGGTCAGGTATCAGGGTATTTTGCCTCACACTGACATTATTCTGACCATGTCCTAAATTGAACACTGTATGTTAAGGCCAAGTGAATCAAAGTTTTTGGATCAACTGATCATGCTGATACAACAGAACAAAGATAACTGTAACAAATGTAAATACTGTAGATGCAAAAAGACTTTTATACACAGAACAGATATATGTAAGAAACCCAATAACCCAGAACAAATATACACTTTGCTAACTCAAATAGAACTAACACTAGATGTGGTAACATCTTTGTACCACAAGATAGTTCTATACAAAACTATTGCTCAATGGTTCCAACAGTCAAAATACGATAATAACGCACTTAAAGGTTTTGTTTCAACATTAGTCAGTGATTCATTAATGATAAGCCAATAACCGTGAACCTGAAACCCTTGGCCAGTAATTAAAAACTACATATTTCTGTCCAATTGCAGGGTAAAAAATTTAAATGATACCATGATATACATGGCTGGTCCAAATTCTTCAAAGTTGGAGATTCTGTTTCGTATTGGCTCTCTTGGTGGCACCATTCCTGCCCCTGATAGTTGGACAACAGTGGACATGGATGCCGCATCACTCACCCCAATGTGGATCAGCAGTCAGGTCCCACTAGCCCTGTGCTGTCCTCCAGCAGCAGTCCTGGCTACAGGACCTCTGTGCTTTCTGTGGGAGGTTGCAGCCAGTGCTAGGCTGCTAGGCTTCTCACCTGGTCCCACAGGATGCACACACCTTTCCGGGCATTTAAAGGGCCAGCTCACTTGCACACCAATTTGCACGATGGACACTTGGGGGTACTTAGAGCACCTTTAGCCTAGCCTGCTATTTCATGTTCTGTTTGTCTGCCCGTGTACTGAATTCTGACTATGACCCTCCACTGCCCGACCTAACCTCTGTATGATTACTGTATTAACCCCTTGCTGCCTGCCCTGACCTTGGAATTGTTTCATGGATTCACACATATTCTGTCTTCCCTGACTTCAGCCTGTCCCTCACTATGATTCTCCCTGACCTCTTGGTGCCACAGACTGGTGTGTCTCAGACCCCATGGGTCAGCTGTCAACCACACAAGGACTATTCCAAGATGTAGCAGCCTGGTGGCTCCCCTGCAGCGAAAACAAGGTTATTCTATAGGGGTTAAGGGGTGAAAACCAGGGGACTGCCAGGATAACTCCCTTAGGATTAGCCCTAAACCAAATCTTTTGGTTAACAGTGTTTCCACACCCATTTCTCTTAACACCAATAAAGTAATCTTTTCTTATTAAGAGTTCTTACTAATCTTAGAATTATGGGTATTACAGTGGTTCAGTGGTATGTATTGTTGCCTTGTAATGCTTGGGGTTCAAACCGACTTAGGACAACAACTGCATGAAGTTTACATGTTCTCCTTGTGTTTGCATGAGTTTCTTGAGGTGCTCTGGTTTTCTCTCACACTCAAAAACATACAGATATATTAATTTAGGTTTAGATTCTGAGCCTCAATGGGAATAGTGACTGATGTAAGTGTTGACAATGGAATATGTTAGCACAGTATAAATGAATTCAAAAATGAATTTAGACCTAGCAAATCAAAATTATGACTTTTATTTGACTAATTTTATCTAAGAATGTTTACTCATCTTACTCTACATATTTTACTTATATCCACCCATATAACATAGACCTAACTGGGAAGTGATTGCAGCCAAAATAAGCTCCAAATAGAACTGTCTTCTGCGATACCTTTGGGGTCCATTATTATAAATATCTGACTTACATAATGTTTCTCTGCTCATCTTAATACATATTTTCTTCCACAGATACTTTGAAAAGAAATATGATGCTGTATGTTCCTTCTACAACAAACATAAAGCCACAATTAAACACATGATCTATGGCATTTTATTGGCAGGTAAGAATGAATCGGCTCACTGCAAGTTCTAAGGATGCATTCTAACTGTTCTCACTGAGAAGTTTCCCTGCAATTTTCACTACTTTGTTAAAAGTGTTTTCTGGGATTTTAATATTCATTGCCAATATTATGCAATAGCTTTGGCACTGATCACTGAACTGCAAAGCTCTGTCCATTGTGTAGAGGACACATATGTTAAATGCGGTGCTCAGTGTAGGCTTTGGACTACCACTAATCAAATATTGATGACCTATCCTGTGGAGTCTCCTCTGACCTGCCTGGCAAGCATACTGTGAATCCTTACACTTTTTTACCTTTTGTTTTTACATGGTTTATGGACAACATATGTAATTGTATGCTGTACAGTCACATACATTGGGGATTTATGTTAAAGGGAACCTGTCATCAGAATCTGCATATTGAGCTATTTACATGTTTATACTGGTCAAGCTGCCAAGTTTCAGAAACTGGTTTTGTTGAAATACTTAATCATGGTGTTTTTGAAAAAAATTATTTTTATAATTATAATTTTTAGTTTTAAAAAGTTATGAAAATGGCTCTACTGGAGTCACTGAGAAACATTTGCCCACCTTGCTGTTAAAGTTTGCCCATTGTTTCCTGCATATCAGCGCCTAGCTGTTCCAAATCTCATGCAGGAGCAGAAGCACTCTTTTGGACATTGGGTTCCTAGCATGAGCAGTGAGTGAAGGTGTATATATCTTGGCTTCAAGTGCTCACTGCACATTGCAATTATTACGTTGGGGTCTTCAGTGGGGTCCCCTTTGTGTCCTGCGACCAGGGTAGAATATCACACTTACACCGGTGCTGGCTGATACTGGACCGCCCCGAGACGCATTTGTTTTTTTTCTGACCTTCTGGACAATTTTATGTTTTTTCCTTTGATTTTCACGTCTTTGTCCTGAGTTAGGAATAATAAATCTCATGATTTTCTTTATTGGATTTGTCCTGTACCTGGCATTCTGTAGAAGCTTGTATTTTAGCAACTTTCAGTCATTTTGGTTCATAGGTATAAGAGGTGTATGTTTATTTTACCCTACAGAAAAAGGATCTATTCACATGATCAAATCATTCACTTAATGATTACATCCTTAATAAGTGTCAACATATTTTCTTCAAGGTTTCGCGGCGATGGTGATCGCGGCCTGTGTTTTGAACTTCCAAAGGGCACTGGCTCTCTTTGTTTTAACGCTGCTCGTCATCTTTTTTGTCTGCTGGGATTTATTTATGGACAGATATGAAGGGAAAATTGTCAAATTCTTCTCCCCTGTTGGTTTGTTCCTCAAAAAACAATGGTTTTGGTTGAAATGGTAAGTGTTTATCAATAGTTTAATACAATATATGCTTTACATGAATTCCTCAATTTCGAGTGTCTCTATTGGTCAGGCCATCTTCACTTTTCTGTAGACATTGTAATAATGAGGATGAGCTTACAATCAATGAGGAATCAGGGTGGCACAAAAGGTAAAAAGTGCCTATTTTGTACTATGGTCCGGCCATATAAAACCGCATGAACCAGTCACTAGCCAGTATCTGAACTGAAATTTTTCTGCAGGAATTATATCAGGCTGGCAGCTTGGGGGGGCGGGGGGGGGGGCTCTGCTTTAGTTCTTTCCCTGTAACTGCCACAGCATATGGCTGTTTACATTTAAACTGAGCGTGCGCAACCATCTCAGTGATGTGGATGGAGAAATAAAATAAGAACAAACAGTAGGTGGCGCTATAATATACACTATATTGAATAGTTCAGTGGCTATACTAAATTTTAAACCATATGCAAATACTAAAGTATTCAGATCTAGTTGCTGATTTGAAAAATGTTGAATATTTCTTTGTGGGACAACCCCTTTAGCTATGCTAGATATTCAGGTGGGGGAAGCAGAAGATTTGGTGCTATGTATGAAATCCTAAGGAATGAACAGCTCTACCATGTAAAATACATAACATAAGTAAAGTTAATAAAGCAGGTTACTATTTAATGTAGCTGTCTATGGTGAGTTCACCTATGTATTTTGCTTTGTGTTATGTAATAAACTTTGCTCCACCTAAAGATACTTTTATGTCTTACTGGGGGTTCTGGATGCAATAATCCAATTAGGTTTCCTATCAGAATACTGAGGCAGATTAATCAATGCTGAAACTCTTTTTCCAGCATGATCGCTAAACATATTTATTTCTCAAGAGATGGTTAAAGGGGTTGGACACGTTTTGGCTACTTTAGACCAATGTGTGTGTTAGATGACTATATGACACTTACTAATACAGCCTTTGTTGAAATTCTGTCCTGTTTTTCTATATTTATATTCATAATATATTTCACTCCCTTGTTTGCCAAGTCTTTTATGGATTGGCCACCTTCTGGTTACTGTTAACCAATGTGTTTGTAAGATGACTTCCTATGGCAGTTACTAATATAGCCAGGGGCGTAGCTAAAGGCTCATGGGCCCTGGTGCAAGAGTTCAGCTTGGGCCCCCCTTGCCTCAGTGCTTTGTGTGTCTTCTTATGCGGGACAAGGGTCTTTGGGCCCCCTTAGGCTCCTGGGCCCGGTAGCGACTGCTACCTCTGCACCCCCTATAGCTACGCCCCTGAATATAGCCATTGTTGATATTCTGTGCCATTTGCTATATTTCATAAGGAAGGCTCCCTTGTTAGGCAAATCTTCTATGCTATCTGCATAGAGATCCTGTCTATAAGATGGCACTCAGTCTTCTTCACTTTAATACACCGCACCTGCCATCTGTACTTACCTTGTTGGGCAGATGTACTATATTTGAATGGAGGAGACTGAGTGATTTTTCTGGTCACATGACCCTCCATCAGTAGCCCTTTTCTGGACAAGATCTCTGTGTGGACAGCATAAAAGACTTGGCCAACAAGGGAGAATACCTTATGAAATATAGAAGATGGTGCAGAATATCAACAGAGACTATATTAGTAAGTGCCATATAGTCATCTTACAAATACTGTATATTGGTCAACAGTAGCCAGAAAGTGGCCAACCCCTTTAAAATGGTAAATGATACAAAGTGCATGTAGCTACATAATGGCTTACTGCAGAACACCAGAGTGCTTGTTTATCTTCTCATTCCAAAATGCTACATTGTTAAACACATCAATCGATGAGGGCCTGAAGGCTACATTGATATTGTACTTTATTATGTAGGATAACATTCATTATTTTGATTTCTCTTTCTACTATTAAATTTTATTATGATGTGCTTTCTCCATAGGGTAGTTTGGCTAAGTCTTATTGCAGCAGTGATATTATGGCTTATTTTCGACACAGCAAAAATGGGAAGCAATCAGCTCATTTCCTTTGGTGGCCTTGTAATGTATATTCTCCTGATGCTAATCTTCTCTAAACATCCAACTAAGGTATCAAAATCACATTTAGCCTTTTTTCATTTTGTTTTTTTTTCATTAATTGTTCTACTATGGTGGTAAGGGTCACATGACCCTTATCAGCCAATAAAAGCTCACAGGCAGTCTCCACACACCAGGTTTCTATGACAACCTAGCCAGTTGACTGCTGTAGGTCTGCATTAAAGAGGCAGAGCACTGTGGATGACAATGGTAAAGGAGTATTTCGGTTACCATAAATATAACTTATGTTTTAGACTAATTCATCATCAATCATTACCTCATATAATGTAAATTTCACATATTTACTGTTCAGTAGTAATAAAAGATGTATTCTTCCACTGCTACCCACCTTCCTCCTAAATTACTATGGCATTGACTGCTGCATTTGACCGAAATTAAAAATATAGGTAAATATCACCTTCTTTCAGCTGCAGGGGTGGGGGGAGGGTGACTTTCTCCCTGCAGCTCATTGCTCAAACTGCACAGTGCTGCTGCTGAGAGTGAGCTGTTCAAAAGGACATCCCTGTGTCCATCCAGGCCCTGCGCATGACAGAGGACAGGGAGTCTGAAAGCCAGACTGTCCAGCCTAAAACAAGACCTCTGGCAACCCTAGGGGCAGGCTGATGTTAGGGTGGCCAGATGTCTGGCTTTAGGCTGGGCAGTCCAGTTTTCTGGGTACCTGTTCTCCGTCCGACGCAGTGCCTGGACAGACACGGGGATGTCCACCCTTTCAGTAGCTCACACTCAGACAGCTTCTCCTCCGTGTCTTCACGGAGCCAGGGGGCGTGGCCTCATGTTTAGTGGTGTGTCTTCATGGGAACTGGGGGTGCTGTTTCACGTTTGGGGGAATGGCCGGTGAGGTCTGGCTTTCTGGGGTGAAGACATTGGCCACCTAGCTGCTGTGGAGGTTACAGTTAAAGGGGCGGGCTGCTGTAGAGGTCACTGTTAAAGGGGAGGGCTGCTGTAGAGGTCCCTGTTAAAGGGACGGGCTGCTGTAGAGGTCACTGTAAAAGGGGTGGGCTGCTGTAGAGGTCACTGTTAAAGGGATGGGCTGCTGTAGAGGTCACTGTTAAAGGGGCAGGCTGCTGTAGAGGTCACTGTTAAAGAGGCGGGCTGCTGTAGAGGTCACTGTTAAAGGGGCGGGATGCTGTAGAGGTCACTGTTAAAGGGGCGGGCCGCTGTAGAGGTCACTGTTAAAGGGGCGGGCTGCTGTAGAGGTCACTGTTAAAGGGGCGGGCTGCTGTAGAGGTCACTGTTAAAGGGGCGGGCCGCTGTAGACGTCACTGTTAAAGGGGCTGGCCGCTATAGAGGTCACTGTTAAAGGGGCGGGCTGCTGTAGAGGTCACTGTTAAAGGGGCAGGCTGCTGTAGAGGTCACTGTTAAAGGGGCAGGCACTGTAGAGGTCACTCTTGATATCTTTTAATGACACACACACACACACAAACAGTTAATGAAAAAAATTAAATATACCCGGGCGAAGCCGGGTCCTTCAGCTAGTATATATATTTATATTTACCTTCAAACAGCTCTTTATATACAGTCATGGCCAAAAGTTTTGAGAATGATACAAATATTAATTTTTACAAAGTCTACTGCTTCAGTTTTTATAATGGCAATTTGCATATACTCCAGAATGTTATAAAGAGTGATCAGCTTAACAGCAATTACTTGCAAAGTCAATATTTGCCTAGAAAATGAACTTTATCCCCCAAAACACATTTCAACATCATTGCAGTCCTGCCTTAAAAGGACCAGCTAACATCGTTTCAGTGATTGCTCCATTAACACAGGTGTGGGTGTTGATGAGGACAGGGCTGGAGATCAATCTGTCATGATTAAGTAAGAATGACACCACTGGACACTTTAAAAGGAGGCTGGTGCTTGGCATCATTGTTTGTATCTGTTAACCATGGTTATCTCTAAAGAAACACGTGCAGTCATCATTGCACTGCACAAAAATGGCCTAACAGGGAAGAGTATCGCAGCTAGAAAGATTGCACCTCAGTCAACAATCTATCGCATCATCAAGAACTTCAAGGAGAGAGGTTCCATTGTTGCCAAAAAGGCTCCAGGGCGCCCAAGAAAGACCAGCAAGCTCCAGGACCGTCTCTTAAAAGTGTTTCAGCTGCGGGATCCGGCTACCAGCAGTGCAGAGCTTGCTCAGGAATGGCAGCAGGCAGGTGTGAGTGCATCTGCATGCACTGTGAGGTGGAGACTCTTGGAGCAAGGCCTGGTCTCAAGGAGGGCAGCAAAGAAGCCACTTCTCTCTAGAAAAAACATCAGGGACAGACTGATATTCTGCAAAAGGTACAGGGAGTGGACTGCTGAGGACTGGGGTAAAGTCATTTTCTCTGATGAATCCCCTTTTCGATTGTTTGGGACATCTGGAAAACAGCTTATTCGGAGAAGACGAGGTGAGCACTACCACCAGTCTTGTCTCATGCCAACTGTAAAGCATCCTGAAACCATTCATGTGTGGGGTTGCTTCTCAGCCAAGAGAATCAGCTCTCTCACAGTCTTGGCTAAAAACACAGCCATGAATAAAGAATGGTACCAGAATGTCCTCCGAGAGCAACTTCTCCCAACCGTCCAAGAGCAGTTTGGCGATCAACAATGCCTTTTCCAGCATGATGGAGCACCTTGCCATAAAGCAAAGGTGATAACTAAATGGCTCAGGGAACAAAACATAGAGATTTTGGGTCCATGGCCTGGAAACTCCCCAGATCTTAATCCCATTGAGAACTTCATCATCAAGAGACGGGTGGTCAATCATCAAGAGACGGGTGGACAAACAAAAACCTACAAATTCTGACAAAATGCAAGCATTGATTGTGCAAGAATGGACTGCTATCAGTCAGGATTTGGTCCAGAAGTTGATTGAGAGCATGCCAGGGAGAATTGCAGAGGTCCTGAAGAAGAATGGATAACACTGCAAATATTGACTTGCTGCATTAACTCATTCTAACTGTCAATATAAGCTTTTGTTACTCATAATATGATTGCAATTATATTTCTGTATGTGATAAAAACATCTGACAAACACACATAAAAACCAGAGGGCAGAAGATCATGTGAAAATATAATATTTGTGTCATTCTCAAAACTTTTGGCCATGACTGTATATACAGGACTGTTTGAATATTAAATATGAAATCTATTACATAGATTGCATGAGTGAAGATAAAAAGTAATGAATATGGTATATGATGAATGGAATACATAGTGAGAATAACTTGTTAAAATGATTGGATTGAATGATATAAGAATAAATTAGGAAGGAGGAATAATTTGAGATGATTGAATTTCCTGAGGGTCCAATTCTAACTAATCAGCAGATTTGATTTGGGAAAGAATATCCAAATCAAAAGTGTACTGACTGCCCTGAAAAGTTGTGTATCACACTCTGAGGTCTCCTAGGACTGTGTCCAGCCCTTTTCAAGTTCTTTCTTTTCTGTCTTCTGACTTGCCGCCATTTTGAGAGATTCGTCTGAATCGAACTATAAAGGATTTGGCAGGAATATGAATTTTTGGGAAATTGAAGATGAATTTGATTTAGAATTGATTGGCTCATCTCCACTAATTATTGTTCTGTTTCTATAATTGTTCTGAAGGTTCACTGGCGACAAGTATTTTGGGGTATTGGACTGCAGTTCCTTTTAGGACTTCTTATCTTAAGAACAAAACCAGGATTTGATGCATTTGACTGGCTTGGCATACAAGTGCAGGTAATAATATTATTATTGTAAATTAATCTTCAAAATTCTAATCATTTATGTCTACTAAAAGTCTGTTATGGAGCTCTACTTAGCCTCAAATTGTCACCTAGTAAGATAACTGATTATGCTCACTTTCTTGTCTATGTTAGATGTCCAAATAACAGGTGCTAGTACAGTAGATGTCCTGAACCAGATGTATCCAAAATGAACAAATTCAAAACTATAAATCTCCAGCACTCTGTAAAAACTTCACTTCTTTATTTGAACATCCTTAAAAGCTTCTTGAACAAAGATTAAAAACCAGACCTATACATTTTGGACATAGTATGGCGTCCTTAATCATGGGGGTCATTTACTATCCAGAAATACGGGCATATTTCTGGCACTAGCTCTTGCGCCACAATCTGCAACTTTTCCCCACTCACTGCAGGTCGGCGGAAGAGGGAAAGAGGACGGGCCGGCAGGCTTGTATCATTCATCATTTTCTACACCTGTTTTGGACATAGAAAATGGTCTAAATGTAAGCCAGCAAGGAAGCTGGCTTATATTTAGACTGTCAGTGTATGCACCGAAGTTTTGTAGAGGTTGGTGCCTCTTCATAACTTCGGTGTGTCCACCACCATCTATAGGGGTTATTAAAGGGGTTCTCCAGGAATTAAGAAAATGAAATTTCTTAAATATTACTTCATTATAAATATACTCACAAATACCTTTCATTAGCTGTAATGGCTCGTTTATCTGGAGAGAAATCATTAGAAGAAACAAAATGGCCGCTGTCATATAAGTACACACAACCTGTCCTAATCACACAGCAGGGCAAGTTACTTCTCAACACTGAGGTAAAGAGCTGCCTCACCCTCCTCTCTGCTTATCAGGGATTATCATCCTGAATACAGATGATAAGATCTTTGGCTGAATCTCTGTAGGAATTGAGTTCATGAGCAGATGTGGCTAATGAGCAGCAGCACTTGTATGCAGTCTCCATTACCACAGTCTGTCCTGTCCGTCTTCTCCGTACTCATGTCTCCTCAGGATCTCCATTCCCACAAAGATTAAGCTAAATATCATATTAAACTGTATTCAGGATCATAATCCCTGACAAGCAGAGAGGAGGATGAAGCAGCTCTTTAGCTCAGTATTGTGAAGTAACTTGTCCTCCTGTGTGATTAGGACAGGTTTTGTGTGTACTAATAGGATGGCAGCCATTTTGTTTCTCCTAATGATTTCTCTCCAGACAAAACGAGCCATTATAACTAATGAAAGGTATTTGGGAATATATTTATAATAAAGTAATATCTGCGTATTTTCATTTTCTTAATTCCTGGAGAACCCCTTTAAGACTGGTGACTAAAACGACAGTCTTAATAAATTACCCCCTATGTTGTTATGCACTAACAAAGTCTTTTATAGTGTCTCTAAACCTCACAGGTGTTCAACAAGGTGGACCTAAAGAATTAACCCCATGTTGTTCTCACATGATGTTCACTGCAGAAACATCTTACTCACATTATGTACATTTTTTGCATTATCAGACTTTTTATAATGTTCAGAGATGTCTATCCCTGTCAATCCAATAAAAAGTGGGAAAGAAAAAAGCTGTACGGGTGTTAGCAACTGGTTTTTTGAGGGCTTTAGCCGGCTTCTTGATGCTCCAATAAGCATTTAGAATTACAATTACATATCAATGAAAACTTGCTTTTCTCAGGAATGGGGCCACAGAAAAAAATAATTAGTATATGATCTTTGTCAGCATGATGAACTCTACCAAGCCATATGCCTGGTTTAATAGGGTCATCATGCTGACAGATGCTCTTTAAAGGGTGAAGACCTGGGGAGCCACTTAAATAGCACTCATAGAAGTAGCCCCAAGTCAAATCTGTTCAAGTGACAAGTGGCAATACTAGACTTGGCAATCACATGATCGCTGGTTGTCTGTGGGCATAGCAGAGGTACTGGGACTTATCAGACCCAGATCAGCTTTGCTAGTGAAAAGTGCTACCACAGGGGACTCTATTCTCATTTAACTTGGGCTTCTATGGATCCCCCAGAGATGCTTTATGACCTCTTGCAGGACACATTATGGGCCACAAATATACACACAGATAAGTTAAAAAAAATATGTAAAATAAAATATAAGTGAAGACAAAGGGAGGAATGTATCACGAGGGGAATATTTTAAGTCAGATTTTCTTGAGTCTGCGCTAGAGTACTTTATGCCAAATTCATCAAATGTCATAGGTTGGTTGATACATTTATCTTATCCTTAAACCTAACCTAAAACGTTTGCCTAGAGAAGGTCCTCCAGTTTTCCTACTCCACCCTCCTGCTGGAGTGAGATTGTGACTTTTTTGCAACTTTAAAAAAAAAAAAAAAGTCTCAATGATAAATCTAGAATGAAACTCATTAACATAGCTAACCACATGCACTTTCCCACCCACAATTCAAACCTGGAGTGAGTGGTGTAAAAATGCAAAGTCACAAAACAGACTTCTTTTGAGACTTTTTAACACCAGAATTGTAGAGTGAAGAAATTATAAATCATGGCCAAAGTATTTAAAAAAAAAACTGGCTCCACACTCACCCTGTTCTCAGTAGACTCTACATGTTATATCTCAAAATGACCGGGAACCCATTTTAATTTATTTCTGTGTGAATTTGCAAATTTAACCCTTTGAGGATGCGGCCTATTTCAGACTTTTTTTTTTTTTTTTTTAGTTTATCTCCACATTTTAAAAGCCATCACTTTATATTTTCTGTAGTGACATGGCCACATGAGGGCTAAAGCCACTTTCACACAGTCAGTGCTTGATCACTTCTGATTTCCAAACCAGAAGTGGAGCCTTTACAGAAGTAAGGTATAATGGAAAGATCTACACCTGTTCTGTGTTTTGGACCTGTACCTGGTTTTGGTTCACAATCACTGATGGAAATCATTGATCAAACACTGACTGTGTAAAAGTGGCCTTATTATGTGCAAGATGAGTTGTATTTTTTAATAGCACAATTTTGGATTACATAATATGTGTTTTACATATTGTTTTCTTGGCATGGTTTTCTGGCATTCACCATGTGGTAGAAGAAAATGACAAGATAACTTTATTCTGCAGGTCAGTATGATCAAGAAGATCAATTTCTATAGTTTTTTTTTTATGTTTTTCTACTTTTCCACCGTAAACAACTTCATTTTTTTAAACGTATTTGTTTCTGTGTCACTACATTTAAAGAGCCATAGCATTTTAATTTTTACATTCATGGGGCTGTGGGAGGGATGGGTTTTTGCAGGATGAACTGCAGTTTTAATTGGTTTGAAGTGAGTCCAGCAAAACGTCTTCTTAAAACATCATTCTTTATTGATCACCCAAATGACTTTTCAAAAATGTTATGACACAGACAATATATTTTTAATAGAGGGTTTGGACAGATCATCAATATGTTTGGAGATCCTCTTTCATTGGTACTATTTTGGCATTTTTTTAAAGAGGTTGTCTTATCATAGACAATGTGGGCATATCGCTAGCATATGCCCCCATTGTATTATAGGTTTGGGTCCCACCACTGGTTCCTGCACCTATATCGAGAATGGAGCCCTGCAAGGTGGTGGCTGGAGGACTAAAGCTCCAGTCTCCCCATAGAAGTGAATGGGAGAATGCCGCACATGCGCGACCCCTGCTCCCATTCATTTCTATGGGGCTGACGGAAATAGCCGAGCCAGTGCTCGGCTATTTTCACCAGCCCCATAGAAAATGAATGGAGGGTGGCTGCGCCTGTACAGTGTGCCCTTCTTCACTTTCGGGGCTCCGTTCTTGGTGTAGGTGTGGGTCCCAGCAGTGGGACCTTCCCCCATAAGGCAACGGAGGCATATCCTTGCGATATGCCCCCATTGTCCATAATGACACAAACCCTTCAGGTTTTTATGATGTTGACTGTACAGGAAAAATAATGGGACAATTGTATTTTACTGATGACTATGGATATAAATATGCAATTATTACAATTTATTTTACAGAAATAAAGGACTTTTTGAAACACTTTTTGTGCTTTTTCCAGTAGGACACTTAAAATGTGACCCTCTGTTCAAATTCTGTACTGCAGTGCAGTGTCACACTGAAGTCCCTTGGGCCCACGAGAGGAAATTATTCTGAGGGCCTGTCCTTTGTGTTTATAGACACTCCATTATTGTTAGGGAATGAGTCTAGTGGACAATCCTCTGGTACTCTGGTGGCCAGTCCAACTCTGCTGCAGTGTATTATGCTTGTAAAAAAAATAGAAAGAATGTGTATTAGAGCCTGCCTTGAGGCCTAATTGTCATCAGTACTTAGCAGATGGCAAAAGCTATTGTTTTGTAAACCCTTGGAATCCTGCAATTGCATCATGGGGTGGGCAATGGGTCTTTCAATAACTCTGTAAACCCCTTAAATGACATGGTCACTAATGACCGTGGCATTTAAGGACTTAAATGCTGGCATCTGAGGTATCTCTGATCCCAGCAGTGAGCCAGAATAGTATTGCAGCTCAATGGCAGTATGTACTTGCGACATATTATTACAATGCATTACAGGAAGGGGTTAAAGAAAAAAGAGCTATGATTTTTTTAAAAAATGTACAGCTTATACCAAATAAAACAAAAACAATTCTAAAAAAAAACATATTAATAAACAGCCCTGATAAAAAAAATTGCTGTATAAAAAAGCTAGGGGTGTTAAATCACCACATGAGCAAAATCGCAAAAAAGCGATCTCAGTGATATCCTGTTGTTTAGTAGCATGATGACATCAATAGTCCTAGCTCATGTGTGTGCTGCATTCTCAGGTCACATCTGATTTTGTCTGAACATATTCTGCCATGTGACTCTCTTGAGTTTTTCTATTCACCACGTTTTATTCCTTATGTAACCAAAGGAAATAGTACAGACAATTCCTGTTGCTTCAGAAATGTCAGTTACAATTCTGAGAAAATAGTCATTCTTAGATCATGCCAGTAACCACAACGCCTAGGATGTTGCAGATATTGCTATAGTCACCCTCATATGCCTGGCAGGCAAAACACTGTATTCAATCAGACGTGGCACTTTTAAACCAGACTTTCCAGTTAGACCTGTTTCTTACCATTTACGTGGGTAGAGAAATAATAAAATAAACCAACTTTAATTAATGGATGCTGAGTAGATGAGACTAATTATAATGTATTTAAAACTTCTAAAGTTACTTAATTTTTTCAGGGCTTTTTTTCATTTTTTATTTACTCTATGCAGTGGGGAAAAAAATCACATTGTCTGATTTTTAAAGAATTTATTTGCAAATTATGGTGGAAAATAAGTATTTGGTCACCTACAAACAAGCAAGATTTCTGGCTCTCACAGACCTGTAACTTCTTCTTTAAGAAGCTCCTCTGTCCTCCACTCATTACCTGTAGTAATGGCACCTGTTTGAACTTGTTATCAGTATAAAAGACACCTGTCCACAACCTCAAACAGTCACACTCCAAACTCCACTATGGTGAAGACCAAAGAGCTGTCGAAGGACACCAGAAACAAAATTGTAAACCTGCACCAGGCTGGGAAGACTGAATCTGCAATAGGCAAGCAGCTTGATGTGAAGAAATCAACTGTGGGAGCAATAATTAGAAAATGGAAGACAAACAAGACCACTCATAAACTCCCTCGATCAGGGGCTCCACGCAAGATCTCACCCGTGGGGTCAAAATGATCACAAGAACTGTGAGCAAAAATCCCAGAACAACATGGGGGGACCTAGTGAATGATCTGCAGAAAGCTGGGACCAACGTAACAAAGGCTACCATCAGTAAAACACTACGCC
This sequence comes from Rhinella marina, assembly GCA_900303285.1. NCBI lineage: Eukaryota > Metazoa > Chordata > Amphibia > Anura > Bufonidae > Rhinella > Rhinella marina. Next base: position 90,814 of record ONZH01014041.1, on the reverse strand, counting down.
GCCAGGGACTCAGATCCTGCAGTGTCAGACGTGTCCCCCTGCTTAAGCCAGTACATATCCGGGCCCGTCTGAAGTTTGCTAGAGAGCATTTGGATGTTTCAGAAGAGTATTGGGAGAATGTCATTTGGTCAGATGAAACCAAAGTAGATCTGTTTGGTAGAAACACAACTCGTCGTGTTTGGAAGAGAGTGAATGCTGAGTTGCATCCAAAGAACACCATACCTACTGTGAAGCATGGGGGTGGCAACTTCATGCTTTGGGGCTGTTTCTCTGCAAAGGGACCAGAACGACTGATCCGTGTACATGAAAGAATGAATGGGGCCATGTATTGTGAGATTTTGAGTGCAAACCTCCTTCCATCAGCAAGGGAATTGAAGATGAAACGGTGGCTGGGTCTTTCAGTATGACAATGATCCCAAGCACACTGCCAGGGCAACGAAGGAGTGGCTTCGTAAGAAGCATTTCAAGGTCCTGGAGTGGCCTAGCCAGTCTCCATATCTCAACACTATAGAAAACCTTTGAAGGGAGTTGAAAGTCTGTGTTGCCTAAAACATCACTGCTCTAGAGGAGATCTGCATGGAGGAATGGGCCAACATACCAGCAACAGTGTGTGCCAACCTTGTGAAGACTTACAGAAAACGTTTGACCTCTGTCATTGCCAACAAAGGATATATAACAAAGTATTGAGATGAACATTTGTTATTGACCAAATACTTATTTTCCACCATAATTTGCAAATAGATTCTTAAAAAATCAGACAATGTGATTTTCTGGATTTGTTTTCTCATTTTGTCTCTCATAGTGGGAGATCTACCTATGATGTCAATTACAGGCCTCTCTCATCTTTTTAAGTGGGAGAACTTGCACAATTGGTGGCTGACTAAATACTTTTTTCCCCACTGTATATTTTAATCTACATAATGGTGGACACACACAAAGCAGGGGCCTAGCTGCAGAAGCACCCAAGCATTGGAGAATGAGGGTGAACGAAAGGCTTCTCTACCACTCAATAGTGGCTCAATAGTGTCAAATTATGCCACTTGTGGTGCATGCAAACTTGAGCCAAAATTGCTGTAAAATAAAAAAAATAATGCAACTGAAAAGATTGTTAAAAAATAATTACATTTTTCTCACCTTAAAGAAAAAAAAAATAAATTAATCTGTAAAACAGTAGAAAAAGGATGGCACTCACCCATGTAGTCCAAACTTATCTTTATTTATGTCAAAGCGTGGGACGTCACAAAGGCACCATCGAGCGGTAAACGGCTGCTTGCTGCACGATGGCGCCTGTGTGGCGTCCCGCGCTCCTGCTGCCCCAGTGCGACATAACGTTCTTTGACGTAAATAAAGATTGGATTACATGGGTGAGTGCCATCCTTTTTCTACTGTTTTTAATTTTTTGGATCTATTGTTGGATTGAGCACCATCGCAGTCCTTGCCGGGGACTCTAGTTCAGCCATCCTATACCTCCGTGGAATAGTTGTATGCCTAGCAGTGCCATCCTTTTTCTTTTCTACCATATTGTTTGAAATTAATCTGTACACCTAGGTGTCCTTCCATGCCATATCACACTTAGTGGCACTTTACATATGTAAAAACATCATAGGGAAAAGAGCCAAAATTGTTCCCATAGTTTTCTATGAGATTATTCATATACATCCAGAGGAGCATTACTAAGGCTCAAAATGGGCCACTTTAGCGCTATTTTTCTAATAGAAATGTATGATTTCAGTAATTAAAGTATATTACAAAAATGGTCAGTATCACTGCCCCTACACATTACAAAAATAAAAATAGAATGGCAGTTACACTTTAAACCATGCCGTACGGCTGATAGAATCAAAGACCAAAGTTATGTAGAGGCCGGTGCCTCTACATAACTTTGGCGCATCCGTCACCAACACAGGGGGATTAAGACCAGTTTATTATACTCCGGCCTTAATAAATGACCCCATTTGTCCTTACTGTGGAAACATATAGAGCGTGTACAAAGCAGAGAGCTTTGTTTATTAGTCTGATTAGTGCATTTACAGATGGCTGGTTTAACTTGGCAGATATAATACCGTGCAGCTGGCGGTGTACACCACTGTTATTATGCATATACACTTCCTAATAGCTACCAATCACTGGTGACTTAAGGGCAGTGTAATATCACAGCTGATACTGGCTCTGGGATGCTCGCTAACCATCAGTCTTCCTGATGTTATGTATGTATGATCCATAGTGCAAGCATTGTTTGCACAGTGTGGAGCACTAGAGTATTCCCCTCACCCCTGCCTAAGTGAGATGGTGCCAGCTAGGGATGAGCGAACCGAACCGTAACAAACCAGATTCGTTACGAACTTTCCCAAAAGTTCCTTTCGTCATCGAACCGAATTTTCAGAAAGTTCGTGACGAATCTGGTTAAAATAACGGCGACGCAAAATATACGCATATTTATTGAGAATGTACGCTAATGCGTACATATTCAGTTAAGTAGCGTACCTTTGACAACGCTAGACTGTATGTTCGTTACTTGAGTAGGAATGTTCGCAGACGCAGTGTATGCGTACGCTAATGCGTACATATTCAGTTAAGTAGCGTACCTTTAACAACGCTACACTGTATGTTCGTTATTTGTTCGGGAATGTTCGCATTAGCGTACGCATTAGTGTAAATTCTCAAATATGCGTATATTTTGCGTCGCCGTTGTTGAAGTCACTTGGATTTTTTCCACTTTTTTCATTGTAATAGCAACTGCAAGTAAACGAAACTATACCCTATCAGACTCCCATTATTGTAGCAGCAATTATTCAGCCATTATAGCAAGGTTCGTTTTAGGTTCGGTTCGTACGAATCCGAACTTCACTAAAGTTCGCCGAAGCGAACCGAACCGAACTTTTCAAAAGTTCGCTCATCCCTAGTGCCAGCATTACATTTGCTTTGCTGGCAGTCACCACGGAGTGTGTGGGTCCTTTGTACCTGCATGCTTACCTACTAGATACATATACTGGGGCTTGAATCTGTGCCATCGGAATGAGCTTTGCAGGGCAGGACACACATCTCCTGTTCTGGGGGTACAGGGGACTAATGTGTTTTTCTTCTGCCTTGAATCTGATATAAGTTGGCACCCACTATTTTATTTTTATATATATAAAAATCGTTTTTTCTTTTGTTTTTATATGTTTCTTAATTCAATCTTAATTTATATGTTTGTTAATTCAGTCAGAGATGTATTGTATGCATTGTATCTGTATCAGTGATAGCACAAATACAGGGTGAGGCAAAGGTCTGGCACACACTTTTAAGTGGACATTTGTGGCAGCCTACTTACTTGTGGCAGATCGTGGTCTTTCCTTCCACTCTCTGGCAACGATGGATCCAGTTTCACAAAACCTTGTGATGATTTTGCATACAGTTGAGTTTGAAATAGGGTGCAAATCCAGGTAATGTGCATTGAAGTCTGCTGTAATCATGTGTGCTCATCCCTCCACACATAAGGCAAGTTTCTATGTGATGTTCCTTAAGCTTTGATCGATCACCTGTAACAACAACAGATAAATTGGATATCAAACCTAATTTACCAACGTTGACCTTGCGTAACTCCTAAAAAGGTAAAGATAGGTCAAAACTGTCCAGCGTGTTTTTCAGTAAATTTTAGCCAAAATTGATATATCACATGACCACCTTCCCACTGGAAAAACCTGAGCTGAATTCAATATGGTGGATTTAAAAATGGCGGCCAAAAACTTTGCTCCACCAGATAATGCAGCCTTCCTCCCAATTAATACTTTCCCACATTGGAACTCAATGTTCTACAACTGCTACCAGTTAGAAGGGTGTGTACAGTCTTTTGCCTCACCCTGTATTATTAATTAACCCAACGATAGTACATTTCAGCTAAGAATAAAGACAGTTGCTTTAAACTATCATGAAAAATCCCTTATTTGTTCCATTAATGAAATGTTGTTAGAAATCAAAATAGCAAAAAATAAATAAATAAAAATAAACAAAAAGCTATCTATAATGGGGCATTGCAAAAGCTGAAAATTAACTATGGTCACCAAGGCTCAAATAACCCAGTACTGCCAGGCCCCATGGTGCCACAGGCAGAAGCTATAGGATGAGTTTTTGATTTCCACTTTATAATGAATGGAAGGCGGTAAACTAGCAATTATTAATGCTCGTACCTCCTTCTGCATTCAGTCGACATTCAACGGGACAGCTCTGTCCTATTGACTTGATGCTGGAGCCATCCGTTGAAGTGAATGGGACGGCGAAGTTGTAATTACACCTGCTTACCGCTGCAGTGTTGACGACAAGCAGGTAAACAGAAAAGAGAACACAGCGCTCATACAAGTGCCTCATTCTCTTCAAACAGCTGATCTGTGGGGTTGTCAGGACTCTGGGCTTTGCCATCGTGAAGTGTTACAGGAGTAGTGTGAGCCCATCCATCTTCAGTGCAACCTGTGGATGATGTCCTGACATCCTGTGACCTGGAGTGCATGCACTAAAAAAGTTACCACTCTCACAGCACCCAGCAGACATAACTGCAGCAGTCAGCACATCGTGTAACCCTTACAATGCTCTGTGTGAACACTATAAACATAATACACATAAAATGTTAAAAAAAAAAAAACACAAACCCCCCACTAAATGCACTTTTCTCAATTAATGTGTTTTTATTCATCAATATTACCCTAACATCTTACAACCTCACTAATCAGCTGTAATAAATGTACTTTGTATTGGAGAGGGGCCCAATTCTGATTTCATTTGCTATGGGGCCTCATGATTTCTATGTACACCCCTGTGAGCAATGTATAATATGATGTAAAAATGAAAAAGCCAGCAAAGAAGGCAATATGGTCAATCACAATACATTAGTAAGTGCCTTGTAACTTTCTCTACATGACAAATGCCATTTGTGCAAGTGAAACAACCCCTTTAAGAAATGCTACACATGTTCTACCTTTGTATTTGCACTATTTGTGAATAGTTTTGGAGGATACTGCTTATTTTCAGAGGTCAGCAGAATGTACAGATTATTATACCACCAACTGAAGGATTCTAGAGCAGGACACCCTGCAGTATAATAGCAATTTCCCAGTTATTAACACTATATTCATTTGTTTTGTTGCAGACATTCCTGGAATATTCAGATACTGGCTCTAAGTTTGTCTTTGGAGAAAAGTATACTGATCACTTTTTTGCTTTTAAGGTGAGCCCTGAAGAGTTTAATAGTTTGCCCAAAAGACCGACTGTCTTTTTCACATTATCAGTAAGACCACATTTGAATGTGGTGATATAATCTGCGGATTTGGATGCAAATTTTGGCAGGGATTTCACCCATTCACAGCATGCAGCAGATTTTAGGACCCTCAGCATGCTGTCATATCAGCATGAATTTCTCACACAAGGAGAGTTGTAAAACTCCATTCAAGTGCACTGTTAAAGAGGCTCTGTCAGGCCAGGATCAACCCTATTAAACCAGACATACAGACTTGTAGGGCTCATTATGCTGATTAAAATGATACCTTTATTTGGTCTGTATGATAAATAGCTGCGGAGAAATCTGCATTTTTATTCATACGAAAATGAGCAACGGGAGCACCAAGAGGCGGGGCTGAATCATTTGAGTACTGCTATGTAACAACCCCTATGCTCTGCACACGCCCCCCTTACCTTGAGGGACAGGTATAGACAGCAGGCTGAGGGCACATCCCTGTCCTAGAATTGTGTGCTAGCAATATCATATGCACTATGTACCATAGCTTCACCACACTGAGATCTGCTCAGAAAGCTAACATGTTACTGCTTTATTCACAAGCACATGCATGAATATGTAGATTAACTTCCTTAGCATATCTCAGTTTAGTGAAGCTATAGTACATAGTGATATGATATGTTCATGCTAGCACACAGCTCTGCCCTCAGCCTCATGTCTAGCCCTGTCAATCAAGGGGAGGAGGGAGTGTGTAGAGCCAAACGTGTATGATTCAGCCAAACATGTATGTGTATTCAATGGAGAGAGAGGCAAAAGCCGCTTCCAGGGCTTCCATATACTTTTGGTGGTGGCTTTTCTCCTGGGAGACCAAAAGAATTGGGTGAAAATGTTCATTTTGCCAGATCCTTCTCTCCTCCAACATCATCTGATGGGGAAAATTAGGAGCTGCCTATACACATTAGACTGTTAGACTGTCTGGTTCAGCTGACAATATAATAATGTGTATGAGGAACTTTAGACTCCAACCAATTGTACATCCATAGAGGTGTGTCAGAAATCCCAGACAAGATAAATATCTTCTTTTTTTCTCTTGTGTGACTCAGGTTCTACCTATTGTGATATTCTTCAGCACCGTCATGTCAATGCTTTACTTCACTGGTTTCATGCAGTGGCTAATTAAAAAGGTACATTTCCTTACTTGTGTTGCATCATTTGCGTCTTATGTCCCCTTACATATCTATCCTGCCATAGGATCTCAAGGGGGATCAAGTAAGGGCAAGGGGGGTCAAGTCAGGACAAGGAGGGGGGGGGGATGGAATCAAGTTGAGAGAGGCAATTGTACATGTTACAACGGCACAAAATGTGATTAATAACTATATTGCAATTTTTTTCAAAGGTTGGTTGGTTAATGCAAATTACCATGGCAACAACTCCTACGGAATCATTGGTTGCTGCTGGAAATATATTTGTGGGTCAGGTATGGAAGTCATATTCATTTTTCGATTGCAATACCATGTCTCTCACATTTCCCCATGTAATAAAAATATATTAATCCCAGGTTCCAAGTAATATAATAATCCAAGAATGAGTGTGAGTTTCCTCTTTTTTGAATGAGCATGAGAATGCATTATGTGATTAGAATGAATCTTAAAAAGGATGACCACTTTCTAAATATAAATGGCGCTGTAACGCCTGGAGGTAGGGACAGACAAGGACAGTGATCCCTATCCTAGAACCCAGCCCACCTTACCTTCCTACTTGCAGTATAAGCCCTACTTGGCAGAACCGCAACTGGATGATGGTCCCTACTGTAAATAAGTGCAGAGATGGACAAACACCAAAGCAGAGTTGTACGGAAATGGGTCAGAACCAGACAGAGGGTGGTCAGATGACAAGCCAAGGTCAGAAGCACAGAAGAATGAGTACAGAAATGCAGGAACAGGGAACAAGAAACCTAGCTAGTGAGCCAAACAAGACTATCACTGGCACTGGTGTATGGCCAAGAAGGGATTTATATAGAGTGCAGAGTCCCTGGATCAGAACTTGATAGGTCCATGACTTACCGCTCCATCAGTCAGAAACACAAGTACACAGTAATAGAGCAGCTGAGCTAATCAGGCCACTGGTAATCTCCCCAGCACACCCACTGTAGGGAGAAACAGAGCATTGAATCCTGTTACTTAGCATGCGTCTGTGTAACCAGGGGAGGTGGCTCAGCAGCGAGTCTCTCCCGGCGGGACCATGCCGAGGCTGAGGATCGTGCCCCAGGAGCCCGGACAGGTAAGTTTATTACTCATTGGATCTGTTCATAACTTGAGCTTCCCTTGTCTGGTCTATAATGAGGAGTGGGACATGGGAACATGTGGATAATTGCAGCATAGGGATGAATATGGTAGTCATTTGACATGGCCTTTAGCAAACATATATATGTTGCTAACTGCATCACTAATATAAATACTGGGGTTTGCTTGGGACTTGGTATGGATCCAATAGTCAGATGTCTGATTTCTAGCACTGTTCTTTTCTGTATGGAAACACGTTGGATCGATTCCTCGATACAGAAGGTCACATCACAAAAAGTCCATGCTGATCGATTCTAGTATAGCAACCCCACAGAAAGCATAAAAAGTATATATCAAAACGCATTATTAGGGTAAATTCACAAATTTGTTGCAGAGGTTTTTGTGACTATTCCCACTGATCAGATATTGGTAAGCTACCCTGAGGGTAGGTCATTAATATAAAAACTCCTACACAACACCTTTAATCTCCTTATACTAATTAATTTTTGGAAAATATTGTTCCAATTGAGGTTTATGTTAAATACATTCTTTATAACAATGCATGTTTTATTTGTAGACTGAATCTCCTCTTCTGATAAGGCCATATCTGGAACATTTGACAAAATCAGAAATACATGCAGTGATGACTGCTGGATTTGCTACGATTGCAGGAAGTGTTCTTGGAGCATACATTTCATTTGGAGTAAGTAAAGATATTTGGGGAGAGAATTAATAATACTGGCGTTTCATATACAGTACCATCTTGCAGTCCATTGGAGTGTGGTGTGCCAGATTTACAAAGAGGCACACAAATGAATAAATTTGGTGCATTTTGTTAGCATTCCATGTGCCAGTTATGAGCTGGTGTAGGTTTGTGCTATAATTTATGTCAGTTTCTACCATTACATTACAGTAATCTGTATACTAAATTTGTGCACACTATGCTTGCAAAACAATTTGCAACTTTTTGGCAGAAAACTGACACTTCACTCACAAATGGCAGATGTCAATTTACTGCATATGCATATGACCATGTGCAGTCAGGGAAACACAATCCATGTGTAGACCACATCTCCTGACACACGGGCCATGTTTCTTGGACTGCATATGGTATGCATGGGCCTTATAGACATAATCTGCATAATCCCCTTTTAACATAATTTTGCAGTTCATAAATATATGTATAAAAATATACAGTAATCAAAAAGTCTTCGGGTACTTTCACTTGTTTCACAATTTGTTATTTTGCAGCTTTGTCCTTAAGTTTAAAAAACAACAACTTGCTTTTCCTCATCATTCTGCACTCAATTAAAAAAGTAAAAACTGAATTTTAGAAACCTTGGCTAATTTATTCAAAAGGAAAAACTTAAATTTCGCCTGGACATAACTATTCGGATCCTTTGTCATGGCATTTAACTCTGGGAGCCTCCCATTTCCCTTTGATATATTTCTACACATTGACTGGAGTTCACTGTGGTAAATTCAGTTGATTGAACATGATTTGGAAAAATACCCACCTCTCTAAATAAGGTCTCACAGCTGACAGTGCATATCAGAGCTAAAACCATTAGGAGTAATGAACTGCCTATAGAGCTTAGAGACAGGATTGTGTGGAGGCACAGATCTGGAGATGGGTACAAAAATGTCTGCTGCACTGAAAGTTCTCAAGAGTACAGTGGCCTCCATAATTCTTAAATGGAAGAAGTTTGGAACAACCACAACTTTTCCTAGATCTGGCTGCCTGGCTGAGCTCCATAGATCCTGTGTGTAGATGGGAGAAACTTCCAAAAGGTCTATCATCACTGTCTCACTCCACCAATCTAGGCTTTATGGCAGAGTGGTCAGAAAGAAACCTCTCCTCAGTAAAAGACACATCAAAGCCCACCTGGAGTTTGCACCTAAAGGACCCTCAGACTGAAAAAAACAAGATTCTCTACTCTGATGAAACCAAGATTGAGCTTTTTGGCCTCAAACCTAAGTGCCATGTCTGGAGGAAAACAGACACTGCTCATCACCTGCCCAATACCATCTCTATAGTGAATCATTCCAACAAGGCAATGACCCTAAGCACACAGCCAAGACAAAACAGGAGTATCTTAGGGATCAACCTTTGAATGTCCTGAAGCCAGAGCTCTGACTTGAACCCTAGCAAGCATCTCTGGAGAGACCTGAAAATGGCTGTTCACCCACGGCCCCTTCCAATCTGACAGAGCTTCTGAGGATCTTCAGAGAAGAATGGCAGAAAATCCCCAAATCCAGGTGTGCAAAATTTGTGGGTAAAGGGTGTGAATACTTATGTAAATAGATTATTTTATTTTTTCCTTTAAAATAAATTAAAAAAGGATATTGAGATATGGGAGATTGAGTGCAGAATGATGGAGAAAAATGTTAATTTGTTTTTATTTTAGCACAAGGTCACAATATAACAAAATGTGAAAAAAGTGAAAAGATACATTGTACATAATCAAAGGAACTTTATAAATACATTATATTACTTAATTACCTTGTACTGATCTTCATTCAAAATTCTGCATGTTGGAGTTGTTATTGTAAACGTTCAACAAGCATGTCAAAAGATATTTCTAACAGCTCTTGATAGGCTTGCACACTAGAACTTACAAGTGCCTGGGGGGGGAGTATTTCCCCCCTCATCTTCCTGCCTGTCTTGGTGTTTTCCTGTTTTGTTGCAACACAACCAGAAAAAAAATGTTTTTTAGAGGGTTATACCATTTGATTTATACAACATGACTACTACTTTGAAGGTATAAAGTATTTTTTACTGTGACACAAGCAAAAACTAAGACAAAAAACAGAGAACATTAATTCACCCCCTGAAAGTCAATACTTCTTGGAGCCACCTTTTGCTGCAATTACAGATGCAAGTCCCTTTGGGTATATGTATATTAGCTTAGCACAGCTAGACATTATTATTTTTGCTCATTCTTCTAGGCAAAACTGCTCCAACTCCTTCAAGTAAGGTTACTTTCACATCAGAGCTAAAGCTATCCAACAGGCTGTTCCATCAGAGAATCCGCCTACCAAGTTCACCTTATCTGGCCTAGCTGGATAGGGCCGTGCATCGGTTTTTGTTCATCTGAAATCTGGTACTCATACCAGAAGCCGGCCTGACCACCACCAGATCTCATCACTGTCAATAAGGTCGGACAGTAAAAAGCAGTATCTGACAAACCAAGATATGAAGAACTCCAGCAGGCTTTACCTCTGCTGGAACAGCCTGCCAGATATGTAGCTGTAAACATTGTTTAACATGTTTAACATTTTTTTCTATACAGCTTTCACTTTCAGTGCATTTGCAGGCTATTACTTTCTACTTCACACTGAATCCATCAGAAAACAGCTCTAATGGCTCCATTTGTAACCGTTATCTCTGAACTCCTGACAGCTCCTAAACATTCATTTAAGCTATATTTTAACAAGCTGGTATAAGTTTAGCTATAAAGAAAGTTTATGAGCTGTCAGGAGTTCAGAGATAAGGGCTACAGTTAGAGCTGACAGAGTAGTTCACTGATTTATAGCCTTTAAATGTTTTCTCCAGCATTAGCAGTACGTTTAGGGTTATTGTCCTGATGGAATCTATGTCCTAAGCTCAAATCTCTGGCAGACTGAAACAGGTTTTCCTCAATAATTGCCCTGTCTTACTGCCATCTTTATTTCCTTCGTTCCTTACTATTTTTCCAGCCCCTGCTGACGAAAAGCATCCCCATAGCATAAAGCTGCCACCACCACGTTTCACTGTGTTAATGGTGATGTGAAGTGTTAGGTTTGTACCACACATAGCATTTACCATGAACATTCAATTTTAGTCTTATTTGATCAGAGAACCTTCTTCCGTGTGTTTGGAGAGCTTGCTACATGCTATTTGGGGAACTGCAAATGTGTTTCCTTATTTTTTTTCTTTTTCTGGCCAATCTTCCATAAAACCCACTCTGAGGATCTGACTTATGGCTTATGGTGGTCCTATGGATAGATACCTTCATCTCCACTGGGAATGTTTGGAGCTCCTTCAGTATTATCATTGGTGTCTTTGTTGATTCTCTGATTAATGCCCTTCTTGGTCTGTGACTTAAGCTGGGTGGCCCTCTATTGTTAGGTCTGAAGTTGTGCCATATTCTTTCCATTTTGTTATAATGAATTTAATTGTGCTCCATTGGAACCGCAAAGCTTTGGACATTTTTTAAACATGATCCATACTTCTCTATAATGTTGTCTCTATGACCTGGTTGGAGAGCTCATTGATCTTCATGTTCCTGGTTTAGTAGTGTTGCAGACTCAGGGACCTTTCCGAACAGGTGTATTTATACTCACGTCATATAACCTATTATGTTACACTTTGATTGCACACAGTGGGATCTTATTCAACTAAAGATGTTATTTCTGAAGTTAATTGGTTGGATCACACTTTATTTAGGAGTTTTGTCAGACTCACCACTTTTCATGTGTTTTGTTTTTCATTGTACTCTAACAATGTGAGGCTCATTATATAAATTCTACGTTGAAATCTAGTTGAATTTCAGGTTTTAATGCAACAACACAGAATAAACACAAATGGGGTGAATACTTTTGCAAGGCACTGATTATACAGGGCAGTGGTAGTTTTCATTCTGATATATATATATCTCCAAGTGATCATGCAGATCTCATACCTTTGCCTGCACAATAACCTGCAGGAGAAAAACTGTGATTGAGAAATTTCCAACCTCAGCTGTTTAACCACTTAACTCCTTAATGCATTGTAATGTACAGTACATTATATGTCGCCAGTAATGGGTGGCTGTTATTAACAGCTAATTAGTTAACAAGTATCCACTGTGAGTTATCTTGTCAGAGAAGTGTCCTGGCTTTTTGTCAATAGTTCTTCCTAACTCTTCCACTTTCAACTTGACTGATGGGTCTAGTGTTCCCTTGAAATCCAAAGAAATCGTCTAGCAAATAGGTACAATAATGATGTTTAAACTTATATGTGTGGCCTTCACATAGAGGACTACATAGGACTAGTCTATACAGAAATATCAGATTTCCATGTTTGCGTTTCGATTTGTAGGTATCTTCTTCTCACCTGTTGACTGCCTCTGTCATGTCTGCTCCAGCTGCACTTGCTGTAGCCAAGTTATTCTGGCCAGAAACGGAACCAGTGAAAATAACTATGAAGCATGGGCTTAAACTAGAGAAAGGGTAAGTGGTAAATAGATGGTAATGTTACAATCTTATGTGGCTATTGAGAAGACAAAATTATAAATAGTTTTAAAAAAAAATACATATTTCTTATTCTTTTAATATTCAGATATTTGCTAAATGTAATATTTGTGCACAATGCACAGTAATAGACATACCGCAATAGTATTACATGAGGTTTACTTTTATATCTTCACATGACAAGATGACAAGATAAATGCATGTAATGTAGTTAATGTTGATATACAAAGAATAAAATGGTCAGCCTATTCCCAAGACACAAATATGTACACCCCCACTCCGTCCTAATTGCAGGAAGGTTCCCTGCAAGACGTTTCGGAGAGGCCTGAAAGAAGTTATATGCCATTTCGGCTCTGATAAGGGCTGACTTGGATGGTATGGTATGGCAACGCACTGTAGTAGAAAAACTGGCGGTGTCTTATAGGGTCATTGTCATTGATCACCTATGGGGAAAACTCCTTAAAAAAACTGCCACCATCGGACATATTATTCCTATTTTTTTAAAGTCATGATATTGAAGAGCGTTGCTGAACCTATGCACAAGACAAATGCAATTATATGTCTATATATGTGCATACATCTGACTCTAAAGAGAAACTATAGAAATGAACTGTATCTTTCCATTTTAAGCTGTACATATTTATTGTACTTTTACAAATTTCTGCAAAAGTCTACTAGTCCAAGCCGAGTGTGAATGCTTATGGTAGAGAAATAGCTGTTGTCTAAGTGCTCATTTGGCTGACGTATATCTAGTATATGGCCTTTTTCAGTACTATGTTGTATTGTGCATTTGATGTTTTTGGTAAAAGATTGGACTCCAGCTTGGATAGTCCAACTTTCTTCACAGATATACTCCAATATGATAGATTTGCATTTAAAATAGTTCCTAACCAATATTGTTCTTGTCCCAGACTAATATTGAAAGGTGTTATCTGCTTACAGTCATTACAGTGGTTCCTAAAGTTGCAATATTAATTGGTTCCCAGACAACTATTGTAAGTTGAAACTATTGTAAAACAAGACCATAACTCTATGGAAATTTAATAAAATGTTCTGGAGGCCCAAAATGTCATCCTCCCATACCCCCCAAAAAAAAATCATGAAAGAAAAAATAAGAAGACAAATATTACAGGTAAAAGAAGTCAATACTGAAAAAGGCAGGCTGTACTGCTGGTAACTGTAAATCACTTTTTATGGGACAGAAGCTTCTAGTGTGTATAGTACACAGTCTACCACAAAAATAAAATGGAGTCGACTTCTCCCAGTGTCCAAAAGAGCAGCTCATCCTGGCACAGTTAGATAGCAGTACAGAACATGAAGTACCACACTGTCCCATAGAGAGGAGCCACTAGACAGTTAATCAGTGCATGCACTTAGCTAATTCAGGTATTTTACCAGTGCAATGTCCATGCTGATTGGTCGGATCTTGATTATTTATATTTTATTTTTTTTATGCACTTATATAGCGCTACTATTTTCCACAGTGCTTTACAGACATTAGCATTACACTGTCCCCAATGGGGCTCACGATCTAAGTTCCCTATCAGTATATCTTCATAGTGTGAGAGGAAACCCATGCAACCATACTAACTCCATGCAGATATTGTCCATGGTCGGGTTCGAACCCAGGACCCCAGTGCTGCAAGGCACTAGTTAACCACTGAGCAACCATGCTACACATATCTTGATTACATGGCAAGTGTGGTTTCCAGTTACTATGGCCCAGGAAACACAATTGTGTGATAAACATATTGTATTGTAAAGGCAATTGTAGCTCAAGGGACCACTGTACAATTTCATTAGGGGGAATTTATCAAGCATTTTTGCCAGTTTTGTGGCAGTAAAGTCACAAATTTTGGTGCCCTATGCCTTTTAGTAAATTAAGTGTATCTCACTCCAACACATCAAGACTGGCATGTGAAACAGCCATCTTGATAAATATCTCCCATAGTGTTACCCAGCCTGCAAGCTGGTTCTGAAATGGAATAAAATGACCTTAGATTTTAACGACTTATATTGTGCTTGTCCTGTCACATACACAAGGATTTATACATATTATCTGGTATATTCACTCTGCTTTATTCTGCTTCTTTCAAATCAGGGATGCAAGAAATATTCTGGAAGCTGCAAGTCAAGGAGCTTCCGCGTCAATTTCTCTGGTGGCAAACATAGCTGTGAACCTGATGGCTTTTCTCTCACTGCTAGCGTTCTTCAATGCCGCCCTCTCATGGCTGGGAAATATGTTTGATTATCCACAGCTAAGCTTTGAGGTAAACCATTAGTTTTAAAGATCAAGATATACATTTTTGGACTAAAGTTGCCTATACACCTTCAAATCTGTCAACCAAATGTTCATTTGGTGGACAACTACCTCTCCCCCATAAATGAAGACATTCAGTCCGACCATGATTGTATGTATTTTTAATGGGAAGAGAGGAGAAATCTAAAGCCAAACACCTCCAGGTATTGAAAGAATATGGATTGCAGTGTATCCTGCAGAATTACATTGAACATGCACAGCGTCTTAATAAATAATATGCACATACTTATATATAATGATATTTTTTAACACAGGTAATATGTTCGTATGTCTTCATGCCATTCTCCTTCATGATGGGTGTAGACTGGGAAGACAGCTTCATAGTTGGAAAACTTATAGGATACAAGACATTTTTTAATGAGTTTGTTGCATATGAATACCTTGCTGGTCTGATTAACAAGAGGAAGCTAAATGAGCCGCTGTTTATAAATGGAGTAAAGCAATACATGTCAGTAAGTATAATTCTACCAAAGCATTCATCTTCTAGAAACAGCTCTCACCTTTGACTGCATTCAGAATGGTGCTAATCTACAATACCTCATGCAGGGAGAGGAGTGGCACCTTTTCTGAAAAAGAAAATGGTCAAATTTTTGTAACCTCAAACAACCCCTTTAACGATTTATCTATAATCTGTGCATCTTGGTAAAATCGCATATAAAGGAAGAATAAATGATTTCTATGTGCCATGATTAAGGCACACCGTAAATCTAGTATGTTAGCCACCATAACAATTAAATACTAAGAGCACTTTTGTAGTGAAATATTTTCTTCCTAAATGCAAAATTAAGCAATTTTTTAAATTGTCTTCATTAAAAAAAAAAATGGGCTACTATTTTCTTTCTGTAGAGTTGGTGGTGCTGGTGAATCTGACATACATCCTTTAGCGCACAGCTCCTGTTTCTGACAGCTCTCTCTGCTCTCCCCCTCCATTCTCAGTGTTAGAGATAGCTGCAAGGAGGTTATACATGGTGGATATGTGAGGAGAGGGGGAGAGGATACAAGGAGGACAGCTCACATAGATAAGGAGGAAAGCACACATATGCAGTTTGCACCTATTTTTCACCTATATAACTAACCGCAGTGCCCCACAGAAGATTGCAGACACATCCCAGACATACCTGTGTGCACTTTGTGTCTGTATTGCATGTCTTGGAAAATCACTTTTGTTCGGCTAGAAAACAGCTCCCAAGTGCCCAGCTGAAAGTGAAGCTAAAAACAGCTTTCTCTCCCGACTCGATTTCTAACAGCTACATCTTATGATATACTGGATATAATGCTGTGATCTTGTATCATTTGAAAGCTTGGAATGTCAGCTTTCATAGAAGGTCAGACCATTTTTCTATTTGCTACCAATCCCAAGATATGAGCAGCTGAAGCAGCCCTCCCCTCTTCAGTCTGGTTTGCAGCAGCAGCAGAGCCGGGCACTTGAGAGCTGTTTTCCTGCAGAATAAAAGTGCTTTTTCTGAACATGGAATACAGACACAAAGTGCACACAGGTATGTCTGGGATTTGTCTGCAATCATCTGTGGGGCAGTGCTCTTAGTTATATTGGTGAAAAACAGGTAAAAGACTCCCTTTAAGGTATTATTTCTCATTATTGTTATGTCTTGTGTTCTAGGTTAGATCTGAAGTTATTGCAACATATGCTTTGTGTGGATTTGCAAATTTTGGCTCCTTGGGAATTACTATTGGTGGACTTTGTATGTATATGTATTTTATTCTTTATTTGTTATGTTAAAGTGTAAACCATTAATGGAATGACACAATATGAAAAAAATGTTCAAGTTTTCTAAGTAAGAGGTCCTAACTTCTGCTCGGGAAGACCTCATCCACTATGAATAGCAGCCTTGAAATCACATGCAAACATATTACAGAAATTTTTTTTTTCCTTTTTAGTGTAACATAACTTCCAAACATTACACAGTGTTTCTTCCCCAGTGTTGAATGGCCTTTGTCTTATATATTGTGGGTTATCTCTTGTTGCCCTAAAATTGTGGAATTTGAAGGACTCTCGTATGTCTGCTTTTAGAGGGCTAGGGCTCCAGTGCAACTTTTTGCATTGTGACTTTACAAATTTAAACAATCAGTCCACAACTGTAGGAGGTGCCCTGACCCAAAGTAATACTTTAGTCAGTAATGTGGCAGTAGCTCAGAAGTTAAAGATAAAAAGCTACAGTGGAGCCTTGGCCTAAAGCACAGAAATCTGAATGTCTCCAAATGCTCTAAGAGGCTGGGAGGCCAATGGTGACTGCTCGATGAGAAAATTTTGCTTTAAAAATTGGGAATCTTCCTTAGACAGATAACATAAAATAGCACTTACATGCAACTTAAAGGAAGCCTGGCTCCAGCATTTTCCCACCACTCCTCAAACCTTATAGTGCTAGCATAATCAAGAAGTTTTATCCACTCATGTACTATATGGTAAGATGGCAAGTGTCCACTGTGCATTACTTATCAATACATGGTGACGTGTTCTGCTCTTTAACAAGTAAACCCTCACAAATCTGGCCTTTACCTAGCTTCACTGTTTAGTTTTTGGCTAGTAATATATCATTTGGATAATCATGTTTTACATATGTTTGCCTCTGTTATATGTTGTAGCCTCAATGGCACCAAGCAGAAAGGGTGACATTGCAGCCGGAGCAATACGGGCCATGATCGCTGGTACAGTGGCATGCTTCATGACTGCTTGCATTGCAGGTATTGTATTACTAACAGCAAATGTACAGTACTTCACATTTTAATTAACTGTACAAACTCTTCCAATAACGGTGTATTACAGTTGAAAATTTTTCTAATATACTGTACCTTCTCTATCAAGAGCACACAGGTGAAGGACTTAGATAGATAGATAGATAGATAGATAGATAGATAGATAGATAAAGAGCAGACAGGACACAGAGGAGTAAGCAGCACTGAAGATGAGCTCCTGATTTAACACACGTTTATACCTTGTAATGAGCTAATTGGAGGACACAACCAAGAATTTTGCGACTGGGATAAAAAGACTAAACATGGTGGATAAAGATTTAAAGGATTTTTAAGATACGACAACAAAAAAGACAAAAGCTGGGAACACACAGGACTGCAGAGAGGACAAGCAGCAGAGCACAGCTACACCTGAGAGGAGCCCGAGTACGGAGCACCGCAAGGTAAGGGCCATCACACTGCAAGATTTGAACTGACTTTATAGAATACTACCTATATATCTAATATATACCTAAAGGATAAAGTATATATAGAAAAGGATAGAGGATAAAGTATTCTTAAACTGATACAAGGGAATAACACATCATGCAGGACAACTGTGAAATGCAGGGGGCAGCCAGCAGGGGGTCGGAGGTCTCAGAGATAACCTTCCCAAACACAGCCAGATCCAAGGAAGCGAAAAAGGCCATAAAAAAGGCCCTAATCATGCAAAACCCAGAGGAGTTGTTTGCAGACTTTGATAACCAGAGAGTGAAAGCAAATGTATTATTCTACACAGAGCGCCATCGAGCCTGGTCTGACACTCTGTGTGACCATTACAAGAACATCACAAAATGTGGGATTAACAGTGGGAAGCAGATCAAGGTGAAAGATAGTGACGGTGAAACCTCAACGTCTACATCAACGTCTACAATAATGGCACCATCATAGTACTAGGAACTGAGCCCAAACTAGAAGAATTCCAGCAGCTCTTCCCCCACATAAAACAACAAGTAAAGACCATCAGAGACATAAATAATCCAGCTGATGCCTCCAGCACAGATGGTCTCCAGGGACAAGTCTGCATTGGGCCCCAGTACCTTACACCCCTCTCTGGAGACACTTAGAGACTGCCTCTCAGTATTGGAAATAGAACTTATTCAATTAAAGAAAGATTTTCAAAAAAGCCAAAAAGTAATAAATCACAGCGACCAGCTAAGAGAAGAGATAGCCAGGTTGAAATCAGTGCAGCCTTGCGCGACATCCAGATATCTCTCACACACTCAAACAAGAGAATGCCCAGCTCAGAGAGGAGGTAACCCAACTGAAAAGATTTAATCAAACCCAAAAGCTGGAGGAGGCCCCCCAAAATGCAGGCACCATCATTAGTCCTGTGTAGGCACCTGCCATAACACACGGCGCTCACCCCAAAATGAATTTACCAAAAACCAGTGACAGCCAGAGTCACAGTTACCCCACAAACAAATCAACCAACACCCCGGAAAACACCCCTAAACAGATAAATAAATCACCCTGCCCGGACATCGTTCTTATTATAGACTCCAATGGAAAGTACCTCAACACAAAGAGACTCTTCCCTGGGAAACAGGTCACAAAAATCTGCTGGTCAACCATTTCACAAGCTGCGGAGGTGATTAATAATCCATATTACACCGACCCCAAGCACCTCATCCTACACACCGGCACAAATGATATGGAGCAAGAGGGCACCGCCAACAAACTGTCACAATTAGCAGAGGCTACCCAGCAAAAATTCCCCAGCACAAAAATAATCATGTCTGCACTGCTCCCAAGGAAAGACAAATCCCCCAGTATACCCCAACAGATCAACACCGAGCTGGCCGCCAATATTACACAAATATAAAACTGGCACAACACCCGGAAATTACACTCCGTCACCTGTACAACGACAAACATCTTGATAAACAAAGAGTGAGTCATCTTGCCAAAGAACTTAAGGACTTGGTACTAGACAGACCCCAGAGACCCCGACCCCAAGGAAGCCAAAGCCCAAAAAATAGATGGCAAACCACAGGAAAAAATTACCCCAGACCCAGTACACAAAGATTGCAGAGGTGGAGGAAACCACCGGCAACACAATGGCAACACACTGCAACAGACAACAGCAGCATGGCAGAAATAAGAACTCTGCTCAGCACACTCTGTAGCAAACTAATGTAACCCTCAAAACAACCCGCTATGTCCGATGAAAATGTCGCTGTTTACAAGGTATACCGATGCACAATGACATCCCTTATTTTCAGCAGCTGGAATATTCAAGGGCTGAACGCTTCAGCTTTTGTATCCAAACCTAATGATCCAGACTTTAAAGAAAGACTAAAAAACATCGACATCCAAATGTCGACAATCCAAAATGATGCCAACATAAAGAAGACATACGGGGAATGTAAAATAATAACTATTTTTGGAGTTATTACTATATATTTTGAAAGTAGAGAAATTGAAATTTGGAAATTTGGAAATGTTTCCAAATTTTTGGTAAATTTGGTATTTTTTTATAAATAAAAATGAAATATTTTGCCACAAATTTACTACTGTCGTGAAGCACAATATGTGTCGAGAAAACAATCTCAGAATGGCTTGGATAAGTAAAAGCGTTCCAAAGTTATTACCACATAAAGTGACACATGTCAGATTTGCAAAAAATGGCCTGGTCAGGAAGGTGAAAACAGGCCCGGGGTTGAAGGGGTTAAATACAGCCCCCAAGACATAAACACTGCACTGGCAAAATTTTTCACCTTCGTCCTCAGTGCGGGACATTCCCCCAAGAATGGAACCAAGGCCTCATAACACCCATCTACAAGAATGGGGACCAATATGATCCAGCCAATTATAGAGGGATCTGCGTCAGCAGCACTCTGGGGAAACATCAGCATCATCAATAAAAGAATACTCACCTTCCTCACAGCACGAGGTCCTCAGCAAAAGCCAAGCAGGGTTCATGCCAAACCACCACACCACTGACCATATCTACACCCTGCACAGCCTCATCAAGACACATGTCCACAATACCAAACGTGGCAAAATATTTGCCTGTTTTGTGTACTTTACAAAGGCGTTTGACTCAGTGTGGCACCCAGGCCTGTTCCTGAAACTCTTGGAGAGCGGAATAGGAGACAGAACGTATGATGTCATCAAGAGCTCATACACCATGAACCAATGCAGCGTGAAGGTGAACGGGAAGAGGACGGCTTATTTCCATCAGCCCCGAGGGGTCAGACAGGGCTGCAGCCTGAGCCCAACACTCTTTAATATCTACATCAATGACCTGGCTGCATCTCTGGAGGCCTCCTCAGCACCAAGCCTTTCCCTGCATGACCACAAGGTGAAGTTCCTGCTATACGCCAATGACCTCCTGCTTCTGTCCCCAACAGAGAGAGTCCTCCAAGACAGCCTGGCAGTACTGGAAAGATTCAGCACAACATGGGCACTTTCCATCAATCATAACAAGATCAAAGTCATGGTGTTCCAGAGGAAGGGCCAGAATAAAGCCTCCATCTCTTCCTTCACATTAAATGGCTCCACATTAGAGAAAAACAACAGCTACACCTACCTGGGGATGGAACTTAATCAATCAGGGAGCTTCAAAGCAGCAATAGAAACACTGAAAGGAAAAGCCTGCAGAGCCTTCTACGCCATCAGAAGGCAACTGTACCACATCAAACCACCAGTGAGGGTCTGGATGAAAATATTTGATGGTGTCATCGCCCCAATCCTGCTCTATGGCAGTGAGGTGTGGGGCCTGGCCACATACCCAGACCAGTCAAAGTGGGATTCCAGCCAAACAGAGATCTTCCATCTAGAGTTCTGCAAATACCTTCCATCGCAGCACCTCCAACATGGCGTGCCGGGCAGAGCTGGGCAGGTTTCCACTATGACTCACAGTGCAGAAGAGGGAAATATCATTCTGGGCACACATACGGGGCAGCAGCCTCGGCTCTTACCACCACCAAGCCTGGCTGAGCCACAGGGCCCAGAGCAAACCCTGCGCCCTCCAATCGAGTGTCAGCTGCCTGTCTAACCATAACCCCCACCATGCCCCGAACAAAGCACAAATAAAGGGGGTCATAGAGAGCTGCAAAGACTGATACTGTCACACTCTGGTGTGGAGGGGAAAACCACACCAAGCGTAGGAGGGAAGGGGATGAGGTCAGGAAACAAGTAAAGGGAAAAGGTAACCTCCTGCACGAAACCCTGACACCAATCCTGACTGACTTACAGTATGAACAGGCCTCAAAAGTAGGCGAGTTCATACACAGGAACCTAAAACCAAACTGACCCTATAGGACCTTGCAACTACTGACAGGGCTGAGTCTACCCGTTCCTCCAAAATAAAGGACGAACAGGAGTCTCCCAAAGGCCAAATAACACAACAGGAAAAAGCAGGGTAAACACAAAAGGGAAAGTGAACACTTATCTTTAAGAAGAAATGGAAGCAACCGGATCTCAGGAGAGAACTACACCAATCCACCAGAATGTCCACAAAAACTATAATCCGCAAGTAACTGTGGTAGAAGCAGGAATAAATAGGGGAAGGACAATTACCACACCCACAAAAGCTGTGGGGAAGGGGTGTGGTAAACAGCAACAACACAAAAAGGAAAACAAGTCACATGTGCAAGCCTAGACGTCTTTCTGCAACCTGTTGCAGGAATGACCGTGACAGATACATGGAGGAATGGAGAAGTGAAATAGACACCAACCAGAAACTCACTGTATACAAATCACTGCAAAGGGGCTACACCATGGTGCCCTACCTGAAGAGGATACCACACCCCAAACTCAGACTGAGCCTGTACAGACTGAGCGCCCACAGCCTGGAGATGGAGACGGGGCGGCACAGGCAGACATACAAGCCGCGGGAAGGAAGACTGTGCCAGCACTGTGTACAGGGGGCCCTGGAGGATGAGGCCCACTTCCTGCTACACTGCAGCAAATATTCATCTGTGAGGGCTACTTACTTCCAGAGACTCTCCACTCACATCCCAGACTTCACCTCCATAGATGAGCGGAGAAAACTCCACATCCTACTGGGAGAAGAGGAGTCCACTGTGGAGATGGCCGCCCAATATGTCTCCACCTGCCACCAACTCAGAGGAAGATGAGACACCATGGACTATTATACCCCCATACTGCCCCTTTAACCCAACATCCACCCCCTAATTCCCACATCAAATCCCCCCTCCGCAATACCTATTATTTCTTTTGCAATGCTATATGTTTTACTTGGAGGTGCCAATAAAGCTTTATTGAATTGAATTGAATAGGTAGATATAGATAGATAGATAGATAGATAGATAGATAGATAGATAGATAGATAGATAGCTATAGAAAGATAGATATAGACAGATAGATAGATATAGACAGAAAGATAGATAGATAGATAGATAGATAGATAGATAGATAGATAGATAGATGAGATTAGATAGATAGATAGATATCGATAGATTAGATAGATACATGAGAATAAATAGACATGAGATAGATAGATAGATAGATAGATAGATAGATAGATAGATAGTTGTATTTGTATATAAGATAATTTGTTATAACTTTTTCATTTTTCTATACCATTTACAGGCATATTAACTCCACCAGTTGCACAGACCGTATGCAATGATTTCTTAGACAGCTCCTTCCTTAATTCTACAAACTTGCCTGTTAAAACATCAGAGATTACTGACTGCTGCTTGACCCTCTATAAATGGTAACTATGTATTGCTACAGTAGTTATACACTTGCATCTTTTTTAACGTTATTATTCAGAATTTAAAGGGGGTTTTGCCACAAACGGTGGCATACCTTCTGTGGAGGCAGACCATGCTACTTCTATGGGGCCTGTCTAGCATGCCTAGTACTGAGCTGCTTGTTAATTGCTTCTTGACAGTTAAATGCATTTCCTGCAGCTGCCACCAGGGGAGCTCACTGAGTAGAGATTCATATAGCTCATATAAGTTCTATTGTAGCTATATAAATTCATGTACACGTATAATGAGCTCCCACTAGTGGTAGCAGCCAAAGCTTTATCATATATTATGGGATTTGTAGCTTAAGGGGAGATTAATCAGTGCATTTATGGCAGTTTAATAGCATTAATACAGTGAAAAAATTTAACGAATGGGATAAAAAACGTACTTTTTTATGAAATGCAACTGTTGTACATAGAGGTAACAATAACTGTTGCTATAACAGTGGTTTAAAGAGGTTTTCTGAGACCCAGGGAACCTATCAACCCATCCTAATTACTCCTAACTTGAGTGCAAAAGAACATTTCCAATATACTGTCTGTCTCACACTTGCATGGATGAGCCACTCTGGAACCTGGTCACATGACATCCTTCTCTTCCAAAATTCCACATCCTCCAATATCACAATCTTCAGACTGCATTGCAGATTTCCAGTCTGGTCTGTGGATGAGCATGTTACTTGGCAGGGCAGATGAGTTACAGTGGACAAGGCCAGAATTATTCATCTCCCTGTTGAATGTGTGGTAGATCTGGTGGATTCAGAAGTTGATCAAGGTCCAAAGCACTCCCCCCCCATCCAGTGGTGCACCACCAATGAGGCCAGGTAAGGTGATTGCCTCAGGCAGCACCAGGTAGGGGTAAGAGGGGGGCAGTGGAAGGACCATGGGCAATGAGCGCTTTCATTGTGGCAAAGGGCTTACATTTAAAAAATTGGCATTGGGGGAATGCCGTTTCAGTTTTCGCCTCAGGCAGCAAAAAGGCTGACCCCTGCCCCATCCAGTCCTGCTGCAGTGATGTCCTGCCTTGTCCATAGGCCAGACTGAAAGCCTTGTATTCAGACGTGAAGTTGGTAGATGTAGGATTTCAAAGTACAGGAGCATCACATGACCTGGTCTCAGAGCAGCCAATCCATTTAACTTTGAGACAATATGTATATTAGAATCTTTCTAATATACAGGCAAATTAAGGTGAGTTGATGCGTCCCAGCAAACCCCCTTTAACACATAACTTTTTGGGAAAAAATCCTTTTGCGTGGCATTTTTTCGATCTTATTTTTTTATTCTCACAAACAGGTAGAACCAAATGTTCACTTATATTGCATGCAGCAATATAAAATAAACTGCAAACTGTGTTTTAGGCTTTTTTCTTCACTTATGGTGATTTTTTTGGGATGGCATTATTTTTTCACAGATCATGCTCTATATGTGCCCCCCCCCAAAAAAAAAAAAAGAAAAAAAGGCCACAAAAAACGGTAGGGGTCATTTACTATCCAGAAATATGCCTATTTCAGGTTATTTGGGCCGCAATCGACTTTTCCCTGCTCATATCAGGTCTAAAAAAGCGGGTGGGGTGTGGGCAGGGAAAGGGACAGGCCAGTAGGCCCATCTCATTCATCATTTTCTACGCCTGTTTTAGGCATAGAAAATTGTTTAAATGTAAGCCAGTTAGGAAGCTGTCTTACATTTAGACTGGATACTCCGGTGCTGGATACTCCAAAGTTATTCATCCAAAGTCTGTGGGAATGATGGAGACAGCCAAGTGAGCATTCCTTGTTGGTTTGATGTCTATACAGGATGTGTTCTGTGGTGTCTTATTCTGGAAAATTTTCTTTTTACATCAGACCCTGAGCATGCTATAGTAGACCATGTACACACTGAAGCTCCTTCATTGTGAGGATCATTGGGGGTCCTAACAGTTACTCTACCCCAGCAAGAAATATTTTACCAATATATTGTCACTGACTATGGTGAGGAAACGTCTTCAATGAAAAGATTAGTCTGGACAACTCCTTTAAATGTAAAAAAACAAGCTCATTTTCTTACAATAGTCAGTTCTTACATTTAGTAAAACAATAAGATGGAGCACAATATCTCATCCATAGCATGTTTGATGAACATAGTTGTTCGTATAGTTGATTATACCAATAAGTTGGACCATTTACATATTACAATTCAAAGATATTACCCATAGATTTTCACACTCAATAAATGGTTGGCGAAGAGTAAAAGTCCTTTATCCTGAAGAAGAGAAAAATAATTGTCTTCTCTATTTTTTCTGCAGGGTTGTTGCTGAAAGTCCAACAAACTTTACCATTGGAGGCAATTATAGCATGAGCGCATTATCTGGATGCTGTCAGCTGATTGATTCGCCAACCTTCAATTGTACTTGGTTTGCTCGCAGTACATTAGACTTTTGATTTCACTGCAAATGTGTAATTTAAAGGGTTTTTCCATCTTTGAACTCCATTTGAACTCCAGTTTACAAATAAAATTAAAGGGGTTGTCTCACCTCATCATGTGAAATGTATTATGTATATAAATGTAATCTAAGTCATTTACTAATTTAGTTTAATTTTCGATAATGCCTCTGGTCCGCACTGGCTTCCATTTTCCTTCTTTTTATATGCTGCTCGCCTCTAGGGGTTACGGCCACCATTTTGGCTACACTTGCGCACTACAAGAAAAAAAAGCCAGCCTTTCTGGTGGCGGGAATCACGGGAGCCACCCCAGCCACTTCATATTTCATCTGGCTTTAGCTCCCATCCCTGGCCACCTCGTTTCTCCTATGATTGTTTGTATAGAACAGCTCCATGGGTGCACCAAAGCCTTGAAGCTGTTCTATACAGCCTCAGGACCGCGCACGCACAGGCAAGGAGCCAGATTACATTATCTCAGTGCAACAAGAGGCACTGCCATCATTACAGCTCAGAAAGTGTACCTGGAGCCATGCGGGAAACCAGAAGGTGAGACAACCCCTTTAATCCACAAGAAAAATTGAGTATGTTTCTAAATACACTGCACTGTCCATGAGTTACAGCTGGTATCATCGCCCAGAGCTGAATTCCTAGTTCTGCAGACACAGCCCTTACAGGTCAGCTGAGCTTCTGTAATGCAGCTCAAGAGCAATATTGTGTTCAATGTATTTACAAAGGTAGATTCACTGTAAATGTAGATTGTATAACAGTCTTGGTGCACATGTTCTTCATTTTTAATGGGTACAGCTCTTTGTATATATTTTTATACTGAATAAAATTATTGGTAACTATTAACAACATTAATGTGAACATTAAACTAGTTGACTGCTATTTATATTATATAAAAACAGTACATTCATAATTGTTTGTTGCTTTTATTTTCTATTTTTAGAGTGGGAAATGCATATGGGATACTATACCTTATAAACAGTCCCAATGACTGAATAGGGTTTTCTAGGTTTAGGATATTGATGGCCATTCCTCAGTATAGACCATAATATCAGATCGGTGAGGGTCAGACTTGTCATTCAGCAATTTGAAACCACCATGGCACACACACACACAACTGGAAACACCAATGGACCTTTGCTGCAAGCAATTCATTCATAAACTTCTAATAGGAATAGTACAATATTCCAGATGTTCCAGACTTCTTATTACATGAGGAATGCAAGTAGTTATTAAAACAGACATGTCAGGAGTGGTGACAAGTCCTCCTTAATGCAGTGCTGGAAAAGTACACAGAAATGAGTTGTTGCATTTTATTGTTAAATATGGGACTTGATTTGCATGATGGAGGTCAAATCCAAAAGATTACTTCCTGATTAAAATATCTTTATGGCATCCAGGCCTATTGGAACTCCTCCTTCTCAAGAGTGTGCCACTGTCTGTGAGGGGAGCAGTAACAGGGTGGATGACGCAAGGTAGTGGTTCTGATGGAGAGCAAGGTGACAAGGGAAGATGCAAAGACAAAGACATTCCCTGAGGGAGGAGTAGGTGGCACAGGTGACAGGGGAAGGAGCAGAGAAGATAGCAGGGAGAAATAGCTTTCATAGAAAGGCAAGTTAGTCAAGTACCTGGTGTGCAGTGGTTACTCACCTCCTTAGACTCAAGCTCTGTCTGGTGCCCAAATCACTGGTCTGCAACTCAGTTCAGGTCAAGCCACAATGAACATCAGGACTTGAGATAGGAGGCTCCTGAATACATCTGTGTCCTTGGGGATCATGCTACATTGAAATTTGTGTTTTTGTTTTTGTTTTTTTTTTTGCTGCAATATGAGGCAAAACCATGATATACAATACAACACAAAGACACAGATGTATGCAGGTCGGGAGGTTTAATTGCAGCCCCCTACAGACCAGCCCTGAACCTGACTGGTCCACCAGGATTTCTCCAGATATAGAGAATGCCCAATTCTCCCGTGCACATAACCCATCTATTAACATTTCACAAACGACAGGGAGTGAAGTTTTTATAGTTTCATTTGTAAACAGTTTACAGTATCACAGTTCATCACAGAATGATATTTATTCTGTTGATCACAGAACCAGCTTTTTGTGCCCTTTACACTATCATTGTATCATGCTACTTATTGTACAGTTTCTATTATATTGTATATCAACTTTGTAAGCTACTGTATCTTCAGTGTTATGGATGTACAGTACATTGCTTTGGTATGGTGTGGCAGTTACCAAATAATTTTCTTTCCTAAGCAACCAATGAGACAGCAGGCACATTTCAGAATCCCACAGACTCAGATCTGACATTCTGAAGGCAACAAATTGATCCACCATCAAGCACAAGCAGCTCCCACAGTTCAGGTGTCCATCATCCAGACATAGGAGGCATCTTCATTACAGACCCCTATCTATGGCCTGACCATTTCAAGGCAAAATGAAATGTGGTGTCATTACATGTCATGCCATTGACAGCCAGCAACTGCCATCTTCATTTGCAGTGGTGTCCTTAACTGAACGGAGCCATATCATCATGAATCCAGGTTCTGTTTGGGATCGAGTGACAGTGGAGTTGAAGTATTAAGACCTGATGGTAAGCGCGTCAATACTGCTTTTGCTGTGGAGCGACACACTGCAACAACTTCTGGTGTGATAATCTGGGGAACCACTGCATACAACAGTCAGTTACCCCTAGTAGTGATATAAGAGAAAATAACAGCTCAGCAATATGTGCAGAACATCTTGCATCCACATGTGTTGCCTCTTATAGCAGGACTTCCAACTGGCATTTTTCAGTAGGATAATGGTCATCCTCACGCAGCACGGGTATCTCAGGAATGTCCCTCCCAGATTGCAACATTTTCTCGGCCTGCCCAGTCACCATATTTATCATCAATTGAACATTTAGCTTGGACACCAGCTTCGGCAACCTATGAGCATGCAGGATCTACATGTCCAACTGCAACATCTGTGGGCCCATCCGTATCCAGGTTAGAGGTGGCCCAACAGGGTACTAGAGCCTACTTTGATTTGTACAGTTTCCCCAGTAAAAAAGTAAATATCCTTTCTCTCTAATATAGTAATCATTTACATATATCATCATTACATTCACAAATAACTGTAAAGTTTCATTCCATTCAACTCCTTACTGGTGCGCTATTTTTGTTTAGATAGATAAATAATAGGGGTTTTATTTGAGAAGAATGTACAGTATACATTGTGAGAACATAGTGTGCAGCAGAAGAATTGCAGATCCAAGTCTCAGTAAGAACAACAATGGATGCCTGCATATTGGTCATGTGTGAACAATTGTGCAATTTAGAACAATGTTATTGACAGCTGCTTTGGAATGTTAGATATTTGCAATGCAGCCTGTTCCACATTGCGTCTTTCAAATATGTTATGCCACAGAAGGTGACCTGTAACTTTTAAGGAAGTAATCATATATAAAGTCTTTGAGTCGACTGTTGGATCTATTCCCGTGAAGGATTTGTACATACAGGAAATTTGTCATGCTGGCTCATTAGAGAGGGTGGAGAAATACATTGTGCCATA
This sequence comes from Rhinella marina, assembly GCA_900303285.1. Classification (NCBI taxonomy): domain Eukaryota; kingdom Metazoa; phylum Chordata; class Amphibia; order Anura; family Bufonidae; genus Rhinella; species Rhinella marina. Next base: position 61,330 of record ONZH01014041.1, on the reverse strand, counting down.
GTATTACTTTTCCAGCTGCAAGTGCTGTACATCTTCTTAGCCATATGGTGGTAGCAGTGCTCTTTTTTCATGAAACCAACTGTCTGATATGAATTGCAAGATATATTATGAAGATTGACAATTTGCGATGTGGCAATGTTCTTGAATTTAGATCTGGAGGGTAGAATGTACAAGATCCTGTGGGACAAAACAAAAATATCCTGTTTTGTTACATTCTACTATTATTTTTTATCTCCTGTAGAAATAATAAAATGTAGAGTAAAGGTACAGCACTATACCGTATAGTAGTGTTGAGCGAATGGAAGTTAAAGAAGTGAATTTCCTTGCGCTTCGTGGTAACTAGAGATCAGCGAGTAGTGTTCGATCGAGCCGGTATTCGATCGAATACTATGCTATTCGGCATACTCGATTTCGATCGAGTATAACGGCGATGGCACACTTAGAATTCGTTTCCCCTCCCACCTTCCCTGGCGCTTTTTTTCCACCAATCACCATGCAGGGGGGGTATGACAGGTCCTCGGAGCACGCTGGCAGCGCGAAAACGGCGTCTACATGGATTCGCTGGAAAAACCACGTGACCTCGAATATTAAAAACTCAGCTCTTCCTGCTCGTTCGCATATGCTGCGTGAACTTAGTCAGGGACAGAGGCTGGAGAAGGGAGAGATAGGTTTTAGCTGTTGGACAGGCAGGAGCGTGATTAAAAGCCCTTATCAGGGCTACTATAGTGCAGTACAGTGATAGCTTTACTACCATATACACTCTGCAGAGAACGGCTGCTGTATTCAGGGATAGCTGCTGGAGTAGGGACAGAGAGAGGCATTAGTGGTGTATTAGGTGCTCTGCTACATACCAAACTATATTTGGCACTACTGTTCTGCGTTCTTTTTGGCTGCAAAACCCTGTTATATACCTAGTGTGTATATGCACCATCTGATCTTCTGGCAGTATATGGCTGTGTACATTTTTTTTTTTTAAATACAGTTTCTTTGGCTCCAGTGCTCTGGGTTCTGTGTTCCTGCAATACCCTTTTTGTATACCAGATGTAAATACCCACCGTCTGGCCTGTTAGTACACGGCTGTGTACCTAGAAATATAAAAAAAGGCATTTTATTTGGCACCTGTACTGTGCGTTCTGCGTGCTTGCAAAAATCTTGTATATACGTGGTGTTAATACACACCGTCTGACCTGTTAGTACACGGCTGTGTACCTAGAAATATTAAAAAAAAGGCCTTTTATTTGGCACCTGTACTGTGCGTTCTGCGTGCCTGCAAAAATCTTGTATATACGTGGTGTTAATACACACCGTCTGACCTGTTAGTACAAGGCTGTGTACCTAGAAATATATAAAAAAAAGGCATTTTATTTGGCACCTGTACTGTGCGTTCTGCGTGCCTGCAAAAATCTTGTATATACGTGGTGTTAATACACACCGTCTGACCTGTTAGTACAAGGCTGTGTACCTAGAAATATATAAAAAAAAGGCATTTTATTTGGCACCTGTACTGTGTGTTCTGCGTGCCTGCAAAAATCTTGTATATACAGGGTGTTAATACACACCATCTGACCTGTTAGTACAAGGCTGTGTACCTAGAAATATTAAAAAAAAAGGCCTTTTATTTGGCACCTGTACTGTGCGTTCTGCGTGCTTGCAAAATTATTTTATATACGTGGTGTTAATACACACCGTCTGACCTGTTAGTACACGGCTGTGTACCTAGAAATATTTAAAAAAAAGGCCTTTTATTTGGCACCTGTACTGTGCGTTCTGCGTGCCTGCAAAAATCTTGTATATACGTGGTGTTAATACACACCGTCTGACCTGTTAGTACACGGCTGTGTACCTAGAAATATATAAAAAAAAGACATTTTATTTGGCACCTGTACTGTGCGTTCTGCGTGCTTGCAAAATTATTTTATATACGTGGTGTTAATACACACCGTCTGACCTGTTAGTACACGACTGTGTACCTAGAAATATTTAAAAAAAGGCATTTTATTTGGCACCTGTACTGTGCGTTCTGCGTGCTTGCAAAAATTATTTTATATACGTGGTGTTAATACACACCGTCTGACCTGTTAGTACAAGGCTGTGTACCTAGAAATATATAAAAAAAAGGCATTTTATTTGGCACCTGTACTGTGCGTTCTGCGTGCCTGCAAAAATCTTGTATATACGTGGTGTTAATACACACCATCTGACCTGTTAGTACAAGGCTGTGTACCTAGAAATATATAAAAAAAAGGCATTTTATTTGGCACCTGTACTGTGTGTTCTGCGTGCTTGCAAAATTATTTTATATACGTGGTGTTAATACACACCGTCTGACCTGTTAGTACACGGCTGTGTACCTAGAAATATTAAAAAAAAAGGCATTTTATTTGGCACCTGTACTGTGTGTTCTGCGTGCTTGCAAAAATCTTGTATATACGTGGTGTTAATACACACCGTCTGACCTGTTAGTACACGGCTGTGTACCTAGAAATATTTTTAAAAAAGGCATTTTATTTGGCACCTGTACTGTGCGTTCTGCGTGCCTGCAAAAATCTTGTATATACGTGGTGTTAATACACACCGTCTGACCTGTTAGTACAAGGCTGTGTACCTAGAAATATATAAAAAAAGGCATTTTATTTGGCACCTGTACTGTGCGTTCTGCGTGCCTGCAAAAATCTTGTATATACGTGGTGTTAATACACACCGTCTGACCTGTTAGTACAAGGCTGTGTACCTAGAAATATATAAAAAAAAGGCATTTTATTTGGCACCTGTACTGTGTGTTCTGCGTGCCCTGCAAAAATCTTGTATATACAGGGTGTTAATACACACCATCTGACCTGTTAGTACAAGGCTGTGTACCTAGAAATATTAAAAAAAAAGGCCTTTTATTTGGCACCTGTACTGTGCGTTCTGCGTGCTTGCAAAATTATTTTATATACGTGGTGTTAATACACACCGTCTGACCTGTTAGTACACGGCTGTGTACCTAGAAATATTAAAAAAAAGGCCTTTTATTTGGCACCTGTACTGTGCGTTCTGCGTGCCTGCAAAAATCTTGTATATACGTGGTGTTAATACACACCGTCTGACCTGTTAGTACACGGCTGTGTACCTAGAAATATATTAAAAAAAAGACATTTTATTTGGCACCTGTACTGTGCGTTCTGCGTGCCTGCAAAAATCTTGTATATACGTGGTGTTAATACACACCGTCTGACCTGTTAGTACACGACTGTGTACCTAGAAATATTAAAAAAAGGCATTTTATTTGGCACCTGTACTGTGCGTTCTGCGTGCTTGCAAAATTATTTTATATACGTGGTGTTAATACACACCGTCTGACCTGTTAGTACAAGGCTGTGTACCTAGAAATATATAAAAAAAAGGCATTTTATTTGGCACCTGTACTGTGCGTTCTGCGTGCCTGCAAAAATCTTGTATATACGTGGTGTTAATACACACCATCTGACCTGTTAGTACAAGGCTGTGTACCTAGAAATATATAAAAAAAAGGCATTTTATTTGGCACCTGTACTGTGTGTTCTGCGTGCTTGCAAAATTATTTTATATACGTGGTGTTAATACACACCGTCTGACCTGTTAGTACACGGCTGTGTACCTAGAAATATTAAAAAAAAGGCATTTTATTTGGCACCTGTACTGTGTGTTCTGCGTGCTTGCAAAAATCTTGTATATACGTGGTGTTAATACACACCGTCTGACCTGTTAGTACACGGCTGTGTACCTAGAAATATTTTTAAAAAAAGGCATTTTATTTGGCACCTGTACTGTGCGTTCTGCGTGCCTGCAAAAATCTTGTATATACGTGGTGTTAATACACACCGTCTGACCTGTTAGTACACGGCTGTGTACCTAGAAATATTAAAAAAAAAGGCATTTTATTTGGCACCTGTACTGTGTGTTCTGCGTGCTTGCAAAAATCTTGTATATACGTGGTGTTAATACACACCGTCTGACCTGTTAGTACACGGCTGTGTACCTAGAAATATTTTAAAAAAAAGGCATTTTATTTGGCACCTGTACTGTGCGTTCTGCGTGCCTGCAAAAATCTTGTATATACGTGGTGTTAATACACACCGTCTGACCTGTTAGTACAAGGCTGTGTACCTAGAAATATATAAAAAAAAGGCATTTTATTTGGCACCTGTACTGTGCGTTCTGCGTGCCTGCAAAAATCTTGTATATACGTGGTGTTAATACACACCGTCTGACCTGTTAGTACAAGGCTGTGTACCTAGAAATATATTAAAAAAAGGCATTTTATTTGGCACCTGTACTGTGCGTTCTGCGTGCTTGCAAAATTATTTTATATACGTGGTGTTAATACACACCGTCTGACCTGTTAGTACACGGCTGTGTACCTAGAAATATTTAAAAAAGGCATTTTATTTGGCACCTGTACTGTGCGTTCTGCGTGCTTGCAAAAATCTTGTATATACGTGGTGTTAATACACACCGTCTGACCTGTTAGTACACGGCTGTGTACCTAGAAATATAAAAAAAAGGCATTTTATTTGGCACCTGTACTGTGCGTTCTGCGTGCCTGCAAAAATCTTGTATATACGTGGTGTTAATACACACCGTCTGACCTGTTAGTACACGGCTGTGTACCTAGAAATATATTAAAAAAAGGCATTTTATTTGGCACCTGTACTGTGCGTTCTGCGTGCTTGCCAAATTATTTTATATACGTGGTGTTAATACACACCGTCTGACCTGTTAGTACACGGCTGTGTACCTAGAAATATTAAAAAAAAAGGCATTTTATTTGGCACCTGTACTGTGCGTTCTGGCGTGCTTGCAAAATCTTTTATATACGTGGTGTTAATACACACCGTCTGACCTGTTAGTACACGGCTGTGTACCTAGAAATATTTAAAAAAAAGGCATTTTATTTGGCACCTGTACTGTGCGTTCTGCGTGCTTGCAAAATTATTTTATATACGTGCGTGTAATACACACCGTCTGACCTGTTAGTACACGGCTGTGTACCTAGAAATATTTAAAAAAAGGCATTTATTGGCACCTGTACTGTGCGTTCTGCGTGCTTGGAAAAATCTTGTACATACGTGGTGTTAATACACACCGTCTGACCTGTTAGTACACGGCTGTGTACGCCAAATATTGTAACAAAAAAAAAATGCGGAGGCTAGCGAAATTGGACGTGGACGAGGACGGGGGCGCGGAATGCTGTTGGGGGCCCTTGTTGAAGACAGTGGGGATACAATGCGTGCTGGTGAGGGGCAGCCAGGATTCCGCTCATCCAGAATCCCTGCCTTTATGGGACAGTTAAGCAGGGGGTGGGTTACACCGCTGTTGAGGCCTGAGCAGTGTGAAACAGGTGGTAGCAATGGATAGCCGATAGCGCTTCCACACAGTTGTCCACCAGCCAGTCATCCACACAAGTCTCACTCTGACCCTCCTTCCTCCACACGCTGGCCAACAGAGTCAACCCACCCTTGACCCCTCCCAGGGAGCTCTTTTCGGGTCCTTTTTCAGATGTGCCGGAAGAATCCCTGGAGCTATCAGAGGAATTTGTTTGTAGTGATGCCCAACCACTTGAGTATTCGCCATCTCCTGCTGATGTGGACCCTGAACCAGCATCTGTTATCATGAGCGATGATGATGATGAGACGCAGTTGCCATCAAGGGAGGCTGTTGGAATGTCCAGTGGGAAGGAGGAGGAGCAGAGTGAGGAAGTGGAAAGAGGAGGTGGTGGATGACGAAATGACCGACCCCACTTGGCCAGGGGTGATGTCTAGCGGGGAAAGCAGTGGAGAGGTGGTGGTCTGCGCAGCACCGAAAAAGGCAGCAAGAGGCAGAGGGATGTCCAGAGGCAGAGGGATGTCCAGAGGCAGAGGACAGTCCAGACAGAGAAGTGAGGCCACAGCCAGCAGGGCCGAAGCTGTTCCCGGCAGCAGGCAGTCGCGCGAAGCTCCCCCATCGAGGCCTCGTACTTCTGTGGTGTGGAGATTTTTTAATGTTTGTGCGGATGACAAACTGAGCGCGGTTTGCACACTCTGCCACTCAAAACTGAGTAGGGGCTCTGAGAAGAGCAATATGACAACCTCAGGCATGCGGCGTCACTTGGAAGTCAAGCACTGGGCTGAGTGGGAGAGAGCAAACGCAATACAACCTGCGCAAGGTCTTCCTGCCACTGCCTCTTCCCCTTTGTTGTGTGCTGCCACTGCGGTCCAGACTCCAGCCAGGACACCTCCACATCTGTCTCTGCCTCGGCTACTTTGGGGCCTTCTCCTTCAGCCTCCCCTTCCCCTGCATCTTCGCCTGCACCTTCACACTCCTCGTCCCATCAACTGTCCATCTCGCAGGCGTTCGACCGCAGGCGGAAGTACGCCTCGAGTCACCCCCAAGCCCAAGCCTTAAACTGCCACATCTCCAAACTGCTGGCCCTGGAGATGTTGCCGTTTAGGCTTGTGGAGACGCAGGCCTTCCGCGACCTGATGGCGGCTGCCGCACCTCGCTATTCCGTCCCCAGCCGCCACTACTTTTCCCGGAGTGCCGTCCCCGCCCTGCACCAGCACGTGTCGCGTAACATCAGGCGGGCCCTGAGGTACGCAGTCAGCGCAAAGGTCCACTTGACCACCGACTCGTGGACAAGCGCTTGCGGCCAGGGACGATACATCTCTTTGATGGCACACTGGGTGAATGTTGTGGAAGCGGAGACGGGGTCGCAAACAGAGACGGCCTACCTACCACCCCCGCCCAAGATTGCCAGCACGGGTTCTGATAAACCCCCCTCCTCTTCCTCCTCCACCTCCTCCTCCTCTGCCTTAACATCGCCCTCAGCCGCTAGCTGGAAGCGTTGCAGCACTGGCGCGGGGAGACGTCAGCAGGCGGTGCTTAAGCTCATCAGCTTGGGCGACAGGAAGCACAGCGCCCCAGAGGTGAGGGACGCCATATTGCAGCAGACGGAGATGTGGCTGTCGCCGCTGCAGCTAGGACCAGGCATGGTCGTGTGCGATAACGGCCATAACCTGGTGGCGGCTCTGGAGCTTGCCGAACTCAATCACGTACCATGCCTGGCCCACGTTTTTAATCTGGTAGTCCAAAAATTTCTAAAGACTTACCCCAACCTGGCAGAGCTACTGGTGAAAGTGCGGAGCTTGTGCGCTCACTTTCGGAAGTCAACTGTAGCTGCTGCTAGCTTAAAAAAACTCCAGCAACGCCTCCATTTGCCTGAACATCGGCTGTTGTGCGACCTGCCGACTCGCTGGAATTCCACCTATTCCATGTTGGCCATGGTGTGTGAGTAGCAGAGAGCATTGATGGAGTACCAGATTATGAATCCACGCGTGCCTCCAACTCAGCTCCCTCAGTTTGCCAACCACGAGTGGCCATGGATGGCAGACATATGCGATGTACTGCGTATCTTTGAGGAGTCCACCAAGAAGGTCAGCAGCGAGGACGCTATAGTGAGCGTAACCATCCCGCTCCTATGCGTCCTTAAAGAATCGTCATCGCAATAAGGGAGAACGCATTGCACGCAGAGGAGACGGGGGTAGGAGGAGACGCAACGGAGCTACACAGTCAGACCACACTTTTGTCTGCTTCTCGGTGGCAGTTGCAGGAGGAGGAGGAGGATGAGGAGGAGGAGGACGACGTGGAGGTGGCTGTGGAAGAGGAGGCGGATGCTGGCGGCGAGGGTAGCAGTTCAGGCTGTGTGCGTCCATTGGTTCAGCGTGGATGGGGCGGAGAGGAGGCGGAAGAGGAAGAGGAGGAAATGGCAAGTGATCCTTCTGGTGGGGGCAGTGACGTCATGCCTATTCAGAGTCTGGCACACATGGCTGACTTCATGCTGGGCTGCTTTTCCCGGGACACACGTGTTGTCCGGATAGTGGAGAACAAACTGTACTGGGTCTTCGCACTCCTGCACCCCCGGTATAAAGATAACGTCTCCTCTTTTATTCCGGTAGAGGAGAGGACGAATCGATTGCTGGAATACCAGAGGGAACTCGTGCAGAACATGATGGAGATTTTCCCACCCACCATCGCTGGCGGCAGAGAGGAGAGGGTCTCCCAGAGTCCCACAACATCGATCAGGCCCACAGCCACCAGGGGAACACTCTCCAAGGTGTGGGACACGTTCATGGCACCCCCTCGTGCAACTTCCATCACTGCGGGGCCCGCTATCAGCAGGAGGGACAAGTATCGGCGGATGTTGCGGGAGTACCTGGCAGACCGTACCCCTGTCCTCCCCGATCCCTCGGCGTCCTACACTTACTGGGTCTCCAAGTTGGACACGTGGCTGGAACTGTCCCTGTACGCCTTGGAGGTGCTTGCCTGCCCTGCCGCCAGCGTGCTATCAGAAAGGGTGTTCAGCGCAGCCGGGGGCATTATAACCGATAAGCGCAGCCGCCTGTCAACCGACAGTGCCGACAGGCTGACGCTAATCAAAATGAACAGCAAGTGGATTGACCCGGACTTTGCTTCTCCACCAGTGGAAAGCAGCCAAAAGTGAAGTGCCATCTGTATGAAGTGCCATTTCCTCCTCCACCTCCTCCTCCTCCTCCTTAACCGCCGTAGCATTGCTCCGTAAAAAAAAAAATAAAAATATTTATGGCTCACCTCTTGGGCCTACAAACAATTTTTCTCATGGCTCACCTCTTGGGCCTACAAACAATTTTTAAGAGGTCTCACCTCTTTGGCCTCCACATCATTTTTAAGAGGTCTCACCTCTTGGGCCTACAAACAATTTTTCTCATGGCTCACCTCTTGGGCCTACAAACAATTTTTAAGAGGTCTCACCTCTTGGGCCTACAAACAATTTTTATTATGGCTCACCTCTTGGGCCTTAATACAATTTTTAAGAGGTCTCACCTCTTGGGCCTACAAACAATTTTTAAGAGGTCTCACCTCTTGGGCCTACAACAATTTTAAGAGGTCTCACCTCTTGGGCCTACAAACAATTTTTATTATGGCCTCACCTCTTGGCCTTAATACAATTGTTAAGAGGTCTCACCTCTTGGGCCTACAACAATTTTTAAGACGTCTCACCTCTTTGGCCTCCACATAATTTTTAAGAGGTCTCACCTCTTGGGCCTACAAACAATTTTTCTCATGGTTCACCTCTTGGGCCTACAAACAATTTTTAAGAGGTCTCACCTCTTGGCCTACAAACAATTTTTATTATGGCTCACCTGTTGGGCCTTAATACAGTTTTTAAGAGGTCTCACCTCTTTGGCCTCCACTTAATTTTTTCAAGGCTCACCTCTTGGGCCTCCATATAATTTTTTCGAGGGCTCACCTCAAGCTAACTTTGCGCACTCATTAAAATATTTTCACAACAAGGACCTAAGAGCCCTCGATGGGAGAGCTTTGTGTGGGGGCCTGTTATAGGGAAGAGATGCGGCCCTGCGGGCTCTAGCCTGCCTTCTCCATGAGCCTCTGGCCAGCCCACGGCCTCTTCCTGCCTTTTGCGGTCCTACGCATCCCTCAACATCCCCACTGCTTTACCTGCTAGACATGACACTGGGCCAGGTCGGGTCACTGACTTCGTCATACTCAACCACCTCCTCTTACACTGCCTCACTTTGCTCCAACAGCCTCCCTTGCTGGCAACTGTGTCTCATCATCGTCCCTAATCATTTTACACTTTAGTGCCCGTTCCACACCACCATCAGCTAGAGATGGAGCTTGCTCCAGTGTTTGGGCATCAGAACAAACAAAATCCTCAGATAGCTCCTGCGATTCTTGCATGGGTGGGAACACTTGGTTGATAACATTGGGCAGGGTGGGAGGAAGGAGGGTCAGAGTGAGGTCCCTGCAGTTTCTGCAGGCTATCGACGAGACTGGACTTTGTGGACTTGACTGGGTGGTGGACAGATTTAACAAATCTAGAAGGAGAAGGAGGGGTTTGCCGAGCTGTCTGTAAGGGTTGCGGAAATCCAGACAGAACCAAGGCCCAAAACTTGGGTGGGGGTAGCAGGTTTGCCCGTCCCCGCCTCCACAACATTCACCCAGTGTGCCGTCAGGGAGATGTAGCATCCCCGGCCTCAAACCAAAGTGTTGGTGGTCAAATGGCCTTTTGCAGTAACCGTTTTACTCGGGCATGGATGATGTTTTGGGAGATGTGCCTGGGCAAGGCAGGGATGGCACAGAGGGAAAAATAGTGATGGCTTGATTGCTTTTCCCCTTGCCTATGCCATCTGTGGTTGTCATAGGCAACGTGATTTTAAGGGGTGCAGAATTTTATCTTCTTTTTTGTCTAGATTGGCTTGGGATCCATGGCAATGTAGAGGAAAGAAGGTTTCCTTGTATGGTCTCACTTTACAGAGAGGTTACATTGTCTTTGGAGTGTATTGTTGAGAGGCTGTGATAGTGGCGTAATAGTGCGACTTGGGCGCGTTATATGCACCCAGACATGCTTCCCCTGCTGTCCCAGTTGCATTCCAGCAGTGTTGGCATCCTTTTCTGAGGTTTCAGGGTGGACTTGGTGACCTCCAAGTGGTCGAATTGAGATTTCCAAGTGGCGAGCATTTTTTTCCCATAGACTTTAATGGGATTCGATATTCGGTCGAATAGTCGAATATCGCGGTCTATTCGAATCGAATTTCGAACTTTCGAATATTTCACTACTCGCTCATCTCTAGTGGTAACGAATCAAACTTTCCTGAAATGGTGGTAAAAAATAAAAAAAATACATACTCACCTCATCTATTTGCTGGCAGAGAGGCTGTCGCAGCCATCTTGATTGAAGAAACACGTTGATCTGGCCAAAACCGGCCAGCATATGATATCATCACATCAGCGCATGCGAGATTTGGTGCCTCTCTTCAATCCAAATGGCCTCTCCGCAAGCAAGTGGATGAGGTGAATGTATTTTTTTGTTTTTAACGCCTGATTAGCCCCTGAAAAGCCTCAATGTTACCGTCGGATGCCATGATCAGAATTGAACGCAGCATATGAGGGGTTCAATGACACGGGTGGCACGATCGCCGTTCCCGTCATTGTGCCTGCTACATACAATGGAATGTGATTCATGACAATGTAATTTGTAATTAATCGAATTTGTGAATTGTGGCAAAGCAGGTGAATTGAATGTTTGATAACATCACTAGTATCAGAACTTTAAGGCATGTGTGTGTATCCACAGTTGCAAGAAAAAGTAAGTGAAAACTTTGTAATTACCCAGATTTCTGCATTGATTACTAATAAACTGTGGTCTTGTCTAAGGCTAGTTTCACACTGGCAGTATAGAGACCCATCAGGCTGGATCTGGCATTGCTGGATGATAGTAAATCACAGAAAAGGGGATATTAGTGCACAAAAATAGATGCAAACAATATATACTGTATAAACTAAGACCTCATTCTGATATGATAAAATCTGAGACTCTTAGCCAATATATTTTGATCAAAACACATCTGGATCTGGCATTGATGGATGATACCTGATACGCCATTAACTACAATGAGGACCAGTGGAGATCTGGCCATGACCTAGCAAATGTGCCGAGAATCAGCCTGACAAAAAAGAATGTGCGCAGCTGTACTTGTCTGGTCTCAGCATATTTGCTGGGTTGCAGCATTCAAGTATCATCCAGCAATGCCAGATCCAGAGAGCCAAGAGAGCCAAGAGAGCCAGAGCCAAATTAAGTGAAAACTTGAATATAATAACCCGTAGATCCCATTTAGCAACAATCTGGAATGACAAGTGTTTCCAATAGCTGCAAATAACATTTGCACAATGTCAAGGGGGAATTTTGGACCATTCCTCCCTTCATATTTGTTTCAGTTCAACAATATTTCTGGAATACCTTGTGTGCAAAGCTTTCTTAAACCCCTTCAGCCCCCTGCGATTTTCCATTATTGCATTTTCATTTTTTAGTCCCTGCCTTCCTTGAGACTTAACTTTGTCTTTTTTCTGCATAGCCGCATGAGGGTGTTTTTTAAGGGACAAGTTGTACTTTCTAATGGCACCATTTAATATTGCATACAATGTAGTGGTAAGCTAGAAAAAAAAACAAATGCAGTGGAATTGTAAAAATAAAAAATGATGTTCCCTGTGCAGCAAAACAACCTGTTACCGGCATTTTCCGGGTCAGCACAATTGATACCACATTTATAGGGATAACTTCTGTTTTAATGCTGAAAAAGTCAGTTTTTCCATTTCATCTGCATATTCGGCCCCCTTTAACCATTTACAGTCTACGGAGCTGTATAGGGGCTCCCTTTTTGTAGGACGATCTTTCATTTTTATGGATACCATTTTGGAGTGTGTATGACTTTTTGACTTTTTTATTAACTTGAGTGAGGTAAAGTGATGAAAAATGAATTTTTCCTTCTATTACACTGTTTACTGTAAGGGATGAATATGTTCATATCTTAATAGTATAGGCGTTTTGGGACACAGCAATGCCTATGATGTTCCTTTTTTTAATGTTTATTTTTATTTTAATTATTATTATTATTATTATTATTATTCGAATTTTTATATTTTTTAAAAAAAAAATTTTTTTTAACTTACATTATTTTAGGTGGCTATAACAAGCAATCATTAGATTACTTCTCCAATACATTGCAGTGGATTGCCACTGCAGGTGGCGGGGTTCCATAGGAACTACAGTTATAAAAGCCTTGGTTTCTTCGGACAGACCATGGCTTTTATATAGAAGCAAGAGCTTCCCTGATCCCCACACAGGGAAGCTGTTGAAGCTGCAGAAACACAGTTCTCCTGGGTAAAGACGCTTCAGATGCCATAGTCACAATTGACAATGGCATCTGAGAGGTTAAACATCTTTGATCGGCGTTACCGCCAATTGCAGACCTTAGTCCCGAGTCTTTGTATCAATATCAGATCAGTGGGGGTCCAACACCCAGCTCCATTGTGGCATGTGGTACTATTGGGTCATGTATGAAGTGCTGCATGGATTCTTTATATATATATATATATATATATATATATATATATATATATATATACTAGCTGAAAGGCCCGGCTGCACATGGCACTATTTAATGTATATTGGGAAAATTCTTTGTGGGGTAAAATTGAAAAAGAAAAAATACACAATTTGGGGGTTTTGATAAGCTGTATTTTTTAATGGCACCATTCAACTTACCATGTATTTTATTGGAAAACAGGGAAAAATATTATTTGTGGGTTTGAATTAAAAAAAAACATAATTCCGACAAGTTTTTTGGGCTTGGATATATCGGTGTTCGCTGTTTTCTAAAAATGACACGATATCCTTATTCTGCAGCTCAATATGATTCCAGCGATACCAAATTTGTATTTGCACATTTTTTTTGGTTTACTACTTTTACGAAAATAAAAACCTTTGAAAAAATGCATCACCATTTTTTCTGACAGCCATAACTTTTGTTTAAGTGAGACAACCCCTGGATTCATACTAACATCCAAGGGCTGGATGTTAGTATGAATGATAAAGAGTACATCTGATTCACATAATCTTTGGTACTAGAGTCATGTGGAGAGCCATCGTGATCTCAAAGCTGCATGAAAAATTCAATATACCTTAAGATCACTGTAAGTGAGAAATCATTTTGAAATCATAAATTTGGTTGCACATCTATAAAATGATTTGGATGTACTATATGTTGTACCACCTACTGGAATCAATTTGTCATGAGGGATGTATTTTCAAAATCATTTTTTCTTGAGTCTTTGTTGGAGTAATAGGCACCAAATTTATCAAATAACGTGTGACATTTGATAGATTTGGCACATCTTTAAATACAGCACTTTGGTCTACAGATACTACTCCAGTTTTTACCCCACCCAAAATGTCAATGGATAAATATGATGTATCCCTCATTTACATAGCTAACCAGACCCTAAACGGGGGTAGTCTTGCTCAAGTAGAGGGATGGGGTACAAAAACTATAGTAACAAATCTAGACAAAAGTGTCATGTTTAGAGATGCGCCTACCGTATTTTTCACCCCGTAAGAGACACATTTTTTTGCCCCAAAAGTGGGGGGAAAATGCCCCTGTGTCTTATGGGGCAAATGCTAATGAGCGCTTCCATTATGGAAGAGCTCATTAGCACCGGAGGACCAGGAAGCGGTGAAGATTCTGTACTCACTGCTTCTTGGTCCTCCGCTCGTCTGTCCAGGGCTGTGCACAGCGTGAGGGCGCTCTGTGACCTCACGCTGTGTGCGCCAGTTCACAGTGCAGGAGGAAGGCAGAGAGCGTTCGGCGGTGAGCAGCAGCGTCCAGGACCAGGAAAGGTAAGTGATTATTTATTTTATAAAACAGGAGGCTGATATAAAGTGGCTGGGGGCTGGTGAGAGGCAATGGGGGGCTCATATAATGCTGCTGGGGCTATTTTAAGGCTGCTTGGGGGCTAATGAGAGGCAATGGGGTCTAATGAGTGGTGCTGGGGGCTATTGAGAGGCACTGGGGGCTAATGATAGGCAATTCGGGGCTGATGAGAGGTAATTGGGGGCTAATGAGAGGCAATGGGGGCTAATCAGAGGCAATGGGGGCTAATCAGAGGCAATGGGGGCTAATGAGAGGCAAAGGGGGCTAATGAGAGGCAAAGGGGGCTAATGAGAAGCAAAAGGGGCTGATAAGAGGCAATGGAGCTGATGAGAGGGTTGATATGGGGGCTGATATGAGGCATGGGGCTCTTATCTGAGGTCTGATTGCGGGTCATTCACATTAGGGTCTGATTGGGGGTCTGATCTGAGGTCTTATTGGGGTCTTATTAACATTGGGGGTCTTATTGGGGCTGTCAGCTTAGGTCTGATTGGTGGTCTGACCAGAGGTTTAATGAAAAATATTTATTTCTTATTGTTCTCCTCTAAAACCTAGGTGCGTCTTATGGGCCGGTGCGTCTTATAGGGCGAAAAATACTGTAATTTATCAATCAACGTGCAGTGTTTGATAAGTTTGGCATCAATTACAGCAACACAGAAAAACAAACTTCACAGAATCCCTTCAAGAAAAAGTGTTCATCCATAAAAACTGATAAGGCACTACCTAGACAGGGAGCCAAAAGTGAGGTCCTAAGGGCTTGTTCAGGTTGGAAAGAGAAGCCCCTAGTGGAAAACAAATGGACTCCATTATACTCAATGGGGTCTGTTTGGCGCTGTTGGGCACTTCCACTATTTTTGTTCTTCTGCTCCTATAACGACACACACACAAACATGAAATTAAATAGATAAAATATACCCGGGCGAAGCCGGATCCTTCTGCAAGTATATAAAGCTCAGTGCATGTATGTGTGTGTGCATGTATGTCCGCTAAAGGAATCTTCACCGTCACATTTACAATCACGAAATTTGGCACACATGCACATTAGGTGTTCAGGAAGGTTTTAGGCTGGGTCTCATCTCTCTAGCAAGTACCATTCCTGAGATATTTCCAAAAAAATAAATGATGATGGCACCATCCCATGACCTACATTAGCCAATAGAAGCCTTCAGGTCTTTCTCCTCACATCCCAACTGCCATACACACAGTCACATGACCCTTATCAGCCAATAGAAGCTTGCAGGCCCTTAGTCTCCACATACACACAGCGTTACACCAGGTTTCCATAACAACCCAGCCATTTTTCTGCATTGCTGTAGATTAGCTTTAAAGGGGCAGGGTGCTGTGAATGACACTGTTAAGGCAGTGGAGTGCTGTGGAGGTCACAGTTAAGGGGACAGGCTGCTGTGGAGGTCACAGTTAAGGGGATGGTCCACTATGGAGGTCAGTGTTAAGGGGCAGATTGCTGTAGAGGCCACTGTTAAGAAGGCAGGGTGTTGTGGAAATCACTGTTAAGGAGATGGGGTACTGTGGAGGTCACTGTTAACCCCTTGGCGCATTTGGACGTAACTGTACGTCCAAAGTGCAAGTAAATTGCGGCATTTGGACGTGCAGTTACGTCCAAACTGCTTACTATAAAGTGTCACAGCCCCGGAGTCTCCGCTACAGCTACAGCTCTCTGACTATGGAGATACTAAAACATGATTTTTTTTGTTTCAAAAATGATATTTTTATTTATTTAAGTTTTACACAATAATAAGTATACATGTTAGGTATCGCCACGTCCGTAACAACCTGCTCTACAAAAATATCACATGATCTCTCCCCTCAGGTGAACACCGTAAAAAATAAAAAATAAAAACTGTCTAAAAAAAGCCATTTTTTATCACATTTCATCACAAAAAATGTAATACTAAGCAATCAAAAAAGCGTATGCCCCCAAAAATAGTACCAATCTAACCGTCATCTCGTCACGCAAAAAATGAGCCCCTACCTGAGACAATCGTCCAAAAAATAAAAAACTACAGCTCTCTGACTATGGAGACATTAAAACATGATTTTTTTTTGTGCTTCAAAAATATTGTGTAAAACTTAAATAAATAAAAAAAAGTATACATATTAGATATTGCCGCGTCCGTAACGACCTGCTCTATAAAAATATCACACGATCTAACCTGTCAGATGAATGTTGTAAATAAATATTGAATATACACTTTGGTGCTCACTCAAACTCTTGATGGAGCGGTGCTCTGCTCCAGGACCAGCCTACCAGGTCCAGAAAGAGAAAAGTATTATATCAAAAAGGGTGGAGCACGCACTCAATATCTGTAAACTAGTAGTGGTATTTATTCCATCAACATACATATATAATATTTAAAAACAGTACTAAACATAATACATATATTAAAACATATATAGCGGTCTCTCTATATAGATATACACTCACCGGCCACTTTATTAGGTACACCATGCTAGTAACGGGTTGGACCCCCTTTTGCCTTCAGAACTGCCTCAATTCTTCGTGGCATAGATTCAACAAGGTGCTGGAAGCATTCCTCAGAGATTTTGGTCCATATTGACATGATGGCATCACACAGTTGCCGCAGATTTGTCGGCTGCACATCCATGATGCGAATCTCCCGTTCCACCACATCCCAAAGATGCTCTATTGGATTGAGATCTGGTGACTGTGGAGGCCATTTGACTACAGTGAACTCATTGTCATGTTCAAGAAACCAGTCTGAGATGATTCCAGCTTTATGACATGGCGCATTATCCTGCTGAAAGTAGCCATCAGATGTTGGGTACATTGTGGTCATAAAGGGATGGACATGGTCAGCAACAATACTCAGGTAGGCTGTGGCGTTGCAACGATGCTCAATTGGTACCAAGGGGCCCAAAGAGTGCCAAGAAAATATTCCCCACACCATGACACCACCACCACCAGCTTGAACCGTTGATACAAGGCAGGATGGATCCATGCTTTCATGTTGTTGACGCCAAATTCTGACCCTACCATCCGAATGTCGCAGCAGAAATCGAGACTCATCAGACCAGGCAACGTTTTTCCAATCTTCTACTGTCCAATTTCGATGAGCTTGTGCAAATTGTAGCCTCAGTTTCCTGTTCTTAGCTGAAAGGAGTGGCACCCGGTGTGGTCTTCTGCTGCTGTAGCCCATCTGCCTCAAAGTTCGACGTACTGTGCGTTCAGAGATGCTCTTCTGCCTACCTTGGTTGTAACGGGTGGCAATTTGAGTCACTGTTGCCTTTCTATCAGCTCGAACCAGTCTGCCCATTCTCCTCTGACCTCTGGCATCAACAAGGCATTTCCGCCCACAGAACTGCCGCTCACTGGATGTTTTTTCTTTTTCGGACCATTCTCTGTAAACCCTAGAGATGGTTGTGCGTGAAAATCCCAGTAGATCAGCAGTTTCTGAAATACTCAGACCAGCCCTTCTGGCACCAACAACCATGCCACGTTCAAAGGCACTCAAATCACCTTTCTTCCCCATACTGATGCTCGGTTTGAACTGCAGGAGATTGTCTTGACCATGTCTACATGCCTAAATGCACTGAGTTGCCGCCATGTGATTGGCTGATTAGAAATTAAGTGTTAACGAGCAGTTGGACAGGTGTACCTAATAAAGTGGCCGGTGAGTGTATATCTGGTGCAGGGAAATCTGATATCACATAGACCAGTGCTACGAAAAACTTATAAAGTGGTATTTCCGCATGAGATCACTATATCGAAGTTAGAACATCACAAAAAGTCGTGCAATTGTACTTAATGCTCTATGACGTACGTCCTGAGGGATTTCCTTTTATGTAATATGTCTCTGGACTGAATATGTCCTCCTTGTATTAGTGGTATGAAGCCTTGGTTGTATTGATTACATTGCCCTTAAGTTATAAAAGAAATGCTATATTACGTGGCGTCCCACAGTAGTATAGCTGTATGGTAGTGATATGTCCACTATGTACTCACGGTTCCTCTCCGGTGTGGGGTATTGATATACGCTACAAATCAATGTACGCTTTTCCTCTGAGTTTCACTAATCCCACGAGACCTCCGGCCGTGTGTTACGATGGCGCTGTATCTTCAGAGAGCGTGGTGTGTAGCGTCCCACGTGACTGGACAGGTCAGGTGACCAATTTCCTCAGCGGTCCTGCCGGCAATGATTCCACTGGAAATTACAAATGGATATCAAATCCTTTCTTTACGAGATGGATCCATATGAGGTTATTGCAGTGGAGAATTTAGCCAATATGCCTTCTTATGTCAGACGCGTTTCGAGACGTGCCTGTCTCTTCCTCAGTGGCTGTATATTTGGCCATATCTCCACCTTCTTTTTATATCCCCTTCAGCTGGCACAATTCAAAACCCAAGATGGATTTGGTCTTAATTGTACACACTTGATCTTTTAGGCTTTACTCCAATATTTTTTAAATTTCCTTTTTTGGTCAATCTTTTATTGTTCTTTGTAAAGCTTTTCCTCCATATTTGGCCTTCAAATCCATATTTTCTATATACCTGCGTTTTGCATGCGGTATTAATGCGTTTTTTCTTGTAACTAGTATTACTTAATATCAACAATTGCTCCAATGTCTCATTTTCATTAATATCCCTAACTAATCACTATAATATAGCATACATTACCGATATTACAATAGATAAAATGCATAATGTTAATCATAATAAAAAATATAATATAACAAAATAATATAATAAAAAAATATATCTATATATAATAAACATGCGAGGACATGAATGTTGTAAATAACAAAAAATAAAAACAAAACTGCTAGTTTTTGTTACCTTGCCTCAAAAAGTGTAATATAAAGCTACCAAAAATCGTATGTACCCTAAAATAGTACTAACAAAACTGCCAACTTATCCCGTAGTTTCCAAAATGGGGTCAGTTTTTTGGAGTTTCCTACTCTAGGGGTGCATCAAATGTGACATGGCAACTTAAAATTTTTCCAGTGAAATCTGCCCTGGCGTTCCTTTCCTTCTGCGCCCTGCTGTGTGCCTGTACAGCAGTTTATGATCACAAATGGGGCATTTCTGTAAACTACAGAATTAGGGTAATAATTATTGAGTTTTGTTTGGCAGTTAACCCTTGCTTTATTCTTAACCCTTGCTTTGTAAAATGATTTAAATGGAAAATCTGCCAAAAAAGTGAAGTTCGGAAATTTTGGCTACATTTTCCTTTAATTCTTGTGGAACACCTAAAGGGTTAATAACGTTTGTAAAATCAGTTTTGAATACCTTGAGGGGTGTAGTTTCTAAAATGGGGTCATTTTTGGGTGGTTTCTATGATGGAAGCCTCACAAAGTGACTTCAGACCTGAACTGGTCCTTAAAAAGTGGGTTTTGGAAATTTTGTGAAAAATGTCAAGATTTGCTTCTAAATTTCTAAGCCTTCTAACGTCCCAAAAAAATAAAATGTAATTTTCAAAATGATCCAAACCTGAAGTAGACACATAGGGAATGTAAAGTAATAACTATTTTGGAGGTATTACTATGTATTTTAAAAGTAGAGAAATTGACATTTGGAAATTTGGAAATTTTTCAAAATTTTTTGTAAATTTGGTATTTTTTTATAAATAAGAATGAAATATTTTGACTCAAATTTACCACTGTCATGAAGTACAATATGTGACGAGAAAACAATCTCAGAATGGCCTGGATAAGTAAAAACGTTCCAAAGTTATTACCACATAAAGTGACACATGTCAGATTTGAAAAATGGGGCTCCTGCATTTGGTCCAAACTGGCTGTCGCTTGAAGGGGTTAAAGGGGCTGGTTATTGTTGAAATCACTGTTAAGGAGACGAGGTACTGTGGAGGTCACTAATAAAAGGGAAGCTACTGTGGAGGTCACTGTTAAAAGAGGAGGGGACTGTGGAGGCCACCATTAAAGAGGCAGTGGGGTACTGTGAAGGTCACTGTTAAGGAAGCGGGGTACAGTGGAGGTCACTGTTAAGTGAGCAGGGTACTGTGACAGTCACTGTTAAAGGGGCAGTTGCTGTAGAGGTCTCTGTTAAGGGGGCCATGAATAGTGGAGGTCACAGTTAAAGGGGTTGTCCCACGAAAAATATTCTACAGTTTTCAAACCAGCACCTGGATCTGAATACTTTTGTAATTGCATGCCATTAAAAATTTTGAATAGCTGCTGAGTTATTCAATAAAATGTATCTCTATAGGACCACTTAATTTCTTATTTCTTTGACCTATTCACTGAGCAGGCCGCACATGCTCAGTTTCAACTTTTAACTGCCTCCTGAGCTGTGATAGGGAGAGCTGAGACACGCCTCCTTAGCTGCAGCAGAAAAGACACTCCCCTGAGCTGTCAGCTTGATATAAATCTAGGAGAGCAATGGATGGGGAGATCTCTGGAGCCATGTGAGGTACAGGGCTGGTTCTAGCTTTGTTAGAAAGAGGTTGTCATGTACTATAGGATGTCTGATTTTCATTTTTTACATTATTCGTGGGATAACCCCTTTAAGGGGACTGTAACCTATGGTCAGTGTTAAGGGGGCGGATGCTGTAGAGGTCACTGTTAAGGGGTGGGCCCCTGTGGAGATCACTGTCAAGGGGGTGGGGTACTGTGGAACTCACTGACTAAACTCACTCACTGAAGGTCAAAGTTAAGGGGGTGGGCTGCTGTGGAGGTCACTGTTAAGGGGGCAGGGTGCTGTAGCGGTCACTGTTATAGGGGATACTGTTGATATCTTTAAACGACACACAAAAACATTAAATGAAATAAATAAAATATACCAGTGCAAAGCCAGGCCCTTCTGCTAGTATATTATATAAAGCTGAGTGTATGTATGTATGTATGAATGTATGCATGTGTGTGTGTATGTATGTATGTACGTATTTGTGTATGGATATTCATCAGGTTGTAAATAGCAGCCAATCACAGCTCAGCCTCTATTTTGCTACAGGTCATTAATATGAGCTCTGATTGGTTGCTATAGGCAACAAAACACATTCTTAGTATAAGACAGCTAATGTGTTAGTTAATATGATTTCGATGTTCACATGATAGATTTTGAAAATCCATCTCTCCAAAATTGACCGTGATTTATGAAGCGGGTTTTATCAGGTGCTTTTTAGTTAGCTGCTTAGTGGTGGATTTTTTTGTGTGTGTTTTTTAATGCACATTTTATACTTTATTTAAACAATTTGAGGTTTATATATAATTCCAAAATTGCATTCTCCACTTGTTTTTGGCAAGGATCCTTACCAAAATCCTTGCAAAATGCCCGTGGAGTACACAATGTTTTTTTTTATACTTTCTTTTCATTTCTATGGGTGATTCAGATTCATTGCCAAGATTGGGCATTTTGCTTCTTTTTGCCGGTGCAGTATGAACCCCATTGAGAAAAAAAGTAAGTGCTCTTTCCCACTGAAATGAATGGGAGGCTAGAGTTGTTTTAGGCACTGATTCCGATCTCATAGACATATTTTAAGATGCATCAAATGTATCAAACTATGTCCATTGTGTAATAAATTTTGCACAAATTATGTCAACGCAGATTCAAATAAAACTGACTTAAAGGGGTGTTTCCATCTCAGACAATGGGGGCATATCACTAGGATATTCCCTCATTGTCTGATAGGTGCGGGTCCCACCTCTGGAACCCGCACCTAAACCGAGAACGGAACCCCGAAAGTTGTGGAGGGCACACTGTGCATGCACAGCCACCCTCCATTCATTTTTATGTGACCGCCAAAAATAGCCAAGCCATGGCTCACCCATTTCTGTTAGCCTCATAGAAATGAATGGGAGCGGTGGCCACGCAAGCATGGTGCGCTCCCATTCACTACTGTGGTGAGACACTATGGAGGCATCTACTAGGTGGCATTATTTACTGGCACACATGGGGGAGAGGAGCACTATGGGGGCATCTACTGGGACCATTATATACTGGCACACATGGGGGAGAGGAGCACTATGGAGGCATCTACTAGGGGGCATTATTTACTGGTACACATGGGGGAGAGGAGCACTATGGGGGCATCTACTGGGAGCCCTATATATTAGAATTATACTGGCACCATGGGGAGGAGAGGAGCACTATGAAGGCATCTATTGGTGGCATTATATAGGGGCATTTTATACAGGCACAAACTATATGTGCAATATGGGGGTGGGGATGAGTACTATAGGGGCATTTTATACTGGCACACATTATGGGTGCACTATGGGGAAGGGGGGAGAGAAGCATTATCGGGCATCTACTTGGGGCACTCTATAGGGACATTTTATACTGGCACATTATGTCAGGCACAATGGGATGGGGAGGAGCACTATGGGGGCATCTACTGGGGGCACTGGGAGTATTTTATACTAGTGCAAATTATGGGGCACTATGGAGACCTTAGCTCAACTGGGGGCACTAAGAGGGATTTTTTGGGCACACAGTAGGGGGCATTGGCACACATTATGAGGGCACTATGGGGACATTGGCTCTTCTGGGGGCACTAAGAGGAGGTATTTTTTGTTACTGCTACACAACAGGGAATTTTTTGTATCATTATTTTTGGGAGACATTATGTTTACACTATTAGTGTCAGGGACACTGTTTCCTGGGCACAGTTATTTTTAGGGCACTGTGTGCCAATATTGAAGGGGCACTATCTGTTTGGTACTAGTATTTTCTGGGGGTTTATCTGTTTCTGCAGTATAGTATTGGGGAGCACAGCAGACACAGTATTGGATGGGGTGTCAGAAGGTTGGAGGATTATGGAAAAGTAGGAAACAAAGAAGTCTGTCTGTCAAACTCTGCAGAGAGAAGAAATGGCTGAAAGAAATCATCATGGTAGTCTGATCTGAAAGGAGAAGATGAGGACAGAGAACATCTATATCTATATATATATCTAAGACGTCACTGGATGTACGTGGTATTTGGAGATGTATTAGGCTACTTTCACATCTGCGTTAGTGATTCTGGCATGCTGTTCCAGCAGAGGATCCATGATCCAGCACTGTTGGATGCAGACAGAATGCCCTCCGGCCCCATTATCTATAATGTGGTCCAGCAGAGGTCCAGCCACAATCTGGCAAAAATGCAGAGAATCAGTGGGACACAAACCGCTGCATGCTGTGGTTTATGTCTGGATGGATCGTAGTGTAAGTATGTAATGTTAGGAGGGAATAGGTTAGGTTGAGAATTTGGCATGGGTGGTGGGGGGGCCCAGACACATTCTTTGCACAGGGGCCCACTGCTGTCTGTGTCCGCTCCTGATGCAGCAGCTATGGGTCTAATGGGGGAAAAGACCCATACAGAAAAGGCCAGCCCCCTAATTACACTTAGCTTATCTGTGAAGAGGAGAAGAAGAGATGCGGGGAAGGACCTGTGATGATGTGAGGAGACCTGTGCAGAGGAAAAGTGGTGAATGACCAGACGGATGTCAAGATGTGAGGAGGAGGTGCTTCTGTGCTGTGGGTACATGAGAGGTTAGTGGTGTTCTGGCATATCCCATAACATCTTAGAAATATTGGAGGTTGTAGTTCTGTCCTATTGCATCCTACTCTCTTTAGGTCATTTGTACCCTTTGGATAATAAAGTGATTTCTCAATTAAATATTTTTTTTATATTGTTATTGTTTTTTTGGAACAATCCTGCAAAGATCTTATAGCACAAGCAGTAAGTGATTTGATGATATCCTCACCTATTCATCCAGAACATCTTGTGGTCTCTTAAGGGTGGGATGTACCATATTGACCAGTAATGAACATCATGTCCAGGGTTCTTACTGTGCCACTGCAGGGTTGTTGTTTTTTTGTTTTTGTTTTTTTATTATTTTGTTTTTGTTTTTTGGGGGTAAGGGATAGGGGATAAGGGAAGGTAATTATCCTGCAAAGATGCTATTTATGCTGCAGGTGAGGGGTAAAGGGGTAGAATATTTTAATTTTTTCTATTTTTTGGGGGTAGGGGATAAGGGAAAGGTAAAAGGATAGTTTTTTTTGGGGGGTACAGGATAAGGGAAAGGGGAAGGTAATAGAATTTTTTTAGGGGGGTAAGGAATAGGGGAAGGTAGAAATCCTGCAGATATGGTGTTTTGCAGGTGAGGGTAGTTGGTTGATGTTGCCCTTAGGAGTCTGTTGTTAATGACTCTATATGGCTGATTTGTTGTCTCTATGGCAGTTCAAAGTTTTGTGGAAAGCTGGATCTTGGTGATGTTTTTTTTTTTGACCAGTCAACGTTGACTACATAACACCAAAGGAACCCGACCAATATTGTGATCAGCAGACAGCAGACACCAGCATAGATGGCATAGCTTATATGGCTCTGGAGGAACATGAGGATGGTGTCTTTAGTGGAGGGGCCTTGTTCAATCCTCTCCTCCTCTTCCTCCTGGGTAGGCAGTTTTTCTACCAGAGCTCGATGGAAATAAGCTTCTATTTCTTCGCCTGCTTTGGATTTAGTCTGTATCACTGAAAAAGAGAAGATAATGCACGTAAGTAAGATACTAAGACAAATGTTGCCCCCACCAGTGCTGAATAATAAACAGGCAGAGAAGTTATCAGAAATAATTCTTTACTGTAAGAGCACAGAAGATACAGGAGGGCCTTCTGATCTAATATATATATATATATATATATATATATATATATATATATATATTTATGTGTATGTTGTCTACAAGAAAATATTTAAGAGATATAAAATAGAGAAGTCTTACCATCGAGATAATAGAATCCACCACAGAATATGATGTCATCATATGATGTCCTCCTCATCCCATCATCTCACAGGCATAAGTCCCTTTATGGCTGACTCTGGCTGGCTTGATCATCACAAACAGGTCTTCCCCACTGAAGATGTCTTTAAAAAAAACTCAAGTCAGTCACTTTGATCTGAAAGGGAAAACATGGATGACACCTTATGAGAGATTAGTCTATGTGGAGTAGAAATAGCTGCAGAAACAAGGGGGGGGGGACAAACACTGTAACAGAATGGTATAAATGACTTATGTTTTTGGCATACTTCCAGGTGACCTTCAGATGATATGGAAGGAGAAAGGATGCCTTGCAGGGGATTATGACCTTTTCCAGTTCTTCCACCTTTATGTCCTCAACTGAAAAGAAAGGAAAGGGAAACCATGGTCTAAGACAACCAGTCATAAACAAACAGCTTGAGATTTCTAAACTAATAGTAGAAATGATCTTATGGGGACAAGCCACAGGTATCTTGCAGTCCTTCTCAGCACATCGGCTACATGAAAAGGTGCAAGCAGCTTTTTGAAGCCCTATCAGGGAGAAACAAAGAGAGATTTCATAGGTCTGAGGTAAATAATGACCCTACCATGTATATAATGGAGGTCAGTTGTCACACATAAAATTGTCCTGTCTAATAGCATTACTCACCGCAAGGAGGTCTGCATTCTGCCGCTGGATGACCTAATGGAAGAAATCACGTGTAGTTAAGGATATATGATGTTGTCAGGGAAAGGAAGGTCACAGACAGAAGATGAGGGAGAATATATAGAATTTGTGTGCTGTGTTTAAGGATCTTTAGCCACTTACTTGCGACACGGTCTTTCACAACTTTGACAAATTCGGCCTTTTTTTTTATCAAATTGTTCCTCCCAAGCTGGTGGAAAGTCTAGAAATAGAAACATTAGAAAATTTACATTTACTACTGATGAATCAAAGGATCTGGAGAAATTCTTTGGATTTCAGGAACTTACATAATTTGTCAATTTTCTTGACTTCTTTTTCAAATGTTTTCAGATACTTCCTAATATTCTGTATCTGATTAAAGGCTAGAAAGAGAAGATAAATAAGATTAGCAGACATTAGTAAGCAGTTCTGTACGATGAAGATGGGTCTGTCTGGGTAAATATTGTGTAGAAGAGCTTTCTGTCTGTGACAGCTGTTAATGAGCTATAAGGAAAGCTTTAGTCTAACAGAAAAATAGCTCAAACCGTAGATGATATAAGTAGTATATATAAGATAAAGGAGTAATGAGAAATAAAAGCAGATAATACTTGCCTATTGAGATGTTATTCAGGGGGTCAAAACCCCAGTGTAGCCTCTGGAGACATTCTTCTGCCCCCATCTTGCCCAGCGAGACAGCATGATGGCAAATGCTGGCTCTATCCGCTGGAGTAGTGAAGCATTTGAGGCATGATGTTGCAACCTCTGCTCAACATATAAATACTACGATCTGCAGCAGCAGACAGTAGGAATTAAGAAAGCGCATGACGTCTCGTCACAGTATCCCTTCAGCTTGCAAACCTGAGAAAACAGAGAGACGTGAGCATAAGATTTCTACTGGAGGGAAATAAGATACATTGTCCCTCTCTACGTTTTCTATATATTCATGATATGGGTGTAACATGACATCAGACAGTTATATATGACGCCTGATATTCTAAATCAGTGATTTTCAACCAGTGTGCCTCCAGCTGTTGCAAAACTACAACTCCCACCATGCCCTTCTGTAGGCTGATAGCTGTAGGCTGCCTGGGCATGATGGGAGTTGTAGTTTTGCAACAGCTGGAGGTACACTGGTTGAAAATCACTGTTCTAAATAGTCATTATAGGACCATTACCAGTTATAAGAGGAACGTTACCCACACATGCTTTCATAGAGAAGTACTGATAATGGAATTCTATAATATAATATTTTCTATTAACAATGCATCCAGTACTCATGTGTCGCATCCAGCTGATGAGTGATTTCTCTATGCCTAACACCACATTCTATCCCACAGTGAAATCACAATGCACAATTCTGGTGCAGGCTGGTAACATAACCTTACCTTACCGATCGGAACAGCCAGACCTTACATTGCTCGTATATTCAATACTCTAATATATTAATTATAGTCAGTCTTCATATGTCATCAACCTAAAGTAAATTATCCTGGTAATTTCCAGAAGTATCACTTAAAGCTTCATGGCCCCAAGCGAAAATTGAATTCCACTAAAAAAAAAAACATTTCATAACAATCCCCCCTCCCCCTATAGTTATAACCATGAGCGCTTTTTTAATGTGCATTTTATGCTTTATTAAAACAATCTGAGGTTTATATTTGATTCCAAAATTTCATCCTCCACTCCTCGTTTTTTGCACGGATCTGCACTAAATTCCGTACAAAATGCCGTGGAGCATACAACTTTTTTTTTTCACTTCCTATTCATTTCTATGGGTGATTCAGGGCAGGTTCCTTGCCAAGATTGGGCATGTTGCTTCTTTTTGCAGGTGCAGTATGAACCACATTACATAGTAACATAGTAACATAGTTTATAAACCTGTTATCCTGCAAGTTGATCCAGAGGAAGGCAAAAAAAACCCTGTGAGGTAGAAGCCAATTTTCCCCACTTTAGGGGAAAAAATTCCTTCCCGACTCCAATCAGGCAATCAGAATTACTCCCTGGATCAACAACCCATCTCACATTGGTAAAAAAAAAAATAAGTGCTGCTTCCCACTGTTGGAGTTGTTTTTGGCGCTTATTCCGATCCGGACAACACTCCAAAATCAGGGCCAAAAATCTCTGTGTGAACGGGCCCTTACTCCAATACATGTGATTTAAAACCTGGAATAACATCTCTAGATATGGTATTTTAAGATGCATCAAATTTATGAAACTATGTGCATTGTGTGATAAATTTGGCACAAATTATGTCAACGCAGACTGAAATAAAACTGACTTAATACCCTCAAAGTGGTTGTCTGACTTCAGCAAGAGGCATTTATTATGTAGAGAAACTTAATACTAGGCACTTACAAATGTATTGTGATTGTCCATATTGCTATCTTTGCTGTCTGGATTCATTTTTCCATCACATCACTGTTCATTTCCATGGTTACGACCACCCTGGAATCCATCAGTGGTGGTTATGCTTGCACACTATAGGAAAAAATGCCCGCCTCTCTGGTGGCCTTGACTGTGGGAGCTCATCTAGGCTAGTACTTTTTTATAGTCTGCAAGCATGGCCACCGCTGAAGGATTGCAGAGTGGTCGTAATCATGAAAACGAATGGGGTACATGTGAATCTCCTGGTGGGTCCCTGAGCAAGGTGGGCCCCTAGTCTTCCACCCCCTGCACAAGTGGCACATAACACAGTTGACTTACTGCACTACATACATATATTTAATGTACAGCACCTCAACCAGCCTATGTTCATATAAAACTTGATAGATTATTAAAGAAACTCCCTAGTTTATTATTATAGACACAATCAGAGTTGAGACGCCTTCTAGGTATAGAGAAAAGCCAGTCAGTATCCATATTTGAATGTATCTGTACGGGGGCCGCCAAAATAAATTTCACTTGTGGGCCCTTCCAACACTGCCTACAGGCAGGAGTGCACCACCAATGAGGCCAGATGAGGGGATCACCTCAGCCAGCACCAGATATAGACAGCGGAAGGACCATGGGCAATGAGCGCTTTCTTCATGGCAAAGGGATTAGTTTAAGAAATTGGCTTTGGGAGGGAGGTGGCATTTTAGTTTTTGCCTCAGGTAGCAAAAAGGATAGGTGCACTTCTGCCTACAGGACCACAACTGGCTAAATGAAGCTTTGCACAGTGGCCACTGGAATCAACCATCTGTGGATGTAATGCACAAACCTGTCAGGTTCTCCAGAGAGAATCATGTTCTCCACTTATACTAACAGAAGAATCCTCAACAGGATAGCTGAAAGTTAGTTTTGAGAACTTAACAATTACTTTAAGATTGCATACCAAGCATGGTTGGAACAGGAGTGTAGTTTATGGCCTTCTTCAATACTTGGTACCTGTCTCTGTCATGTAAAACTGAACATTGTTACCATTCAGAAACATCAACAAAAAAAGGTAACATTCACTTATAGAAATGTCAGACAAATAAGCAAAAAATGTAAGTGCAATCCAAAAGTCAACATCTATAGCCAAAAGTCAATATCCAGTGCAATGACAGAGATTCTGTTAATTACAGTCCTACCACTGTCTATAGAACAGCAGTAGTTAACCACCATTAGCTGAATGAACATGAGTGATAAAGTGTCAGTGGATAATATTACAGCATCACTTTGCATCATTACTTCAATGCACTTGAATGCAGGAGCAGACTAGATTTAATCTTTGCAGGAAATAGACCAACATTTAAGCTCTTTAAACCACTAAAGCCTGTTGCAATTTTGCCGACTATGTAGCAGGCAGTGTTACATCAGATAATATATCCATTAGCTTATGATTGGCCGGTGTCCTCAGCAATAGGTGCATTTATCTAATTGAGCCAAGTAGATGAACATGCACACACAGAAGCGCATATGTAACTGAATGTCCCAGCTTTATTTGGCAACACACTTTCAGTCTTAAAACATCTGTCATTATATAGGAAAGCAAAAATATTATAGGTAATTACATGGACAGACAAACCTTCTACTACCCGGTATTATGATATGAGCAGTTTGTTTGTTCACATGGGCTAAGGAGCAGTGTGAACTCTGAGGAATAGATCATATACAAAAATTTGCACACTGTGATTTATGGGTACGGCCACATGATCAGGTTTCCTGATGTAGTTTTGGAAGCCAAAATCAGGAGTGGATTATAAAAGAAGACAAAGTATGATTTGTCTTTTTTCTAATTCACTCTTAGTTTTGGCTTTCAAAACTCCATGCAGAAACCTGACCACATGGCCATGACCTAAGAAATATAAATATCCCCGCCACCAACAAAAAAAGTTGTGTGTTTACCATGACATGTGATATATGCTAGGTATATGTTATATGGTGATAAACTATGCAAAAATGTAGGCGCAAACTCCATACAGACCTGCTCACAGGAAAGGCTTAATCACAGGTCCAAAGAATGAAGTTGCCCAGCACTTGCAAGAGCATTGGATAAAATCCAAATTGATTTCAATGCATAAAATATATCCAACATCACACTGTGATTTAAGGGTACGGCCACACGATCAGGTTTCCTGATGTAGTTTTGGAAGCCAAAATCAGGAGTGGATTATAAAAGAAGACTTGTCTTTTTTGAATTCACTCTTAGTTTTGGCTTTCTGACAGTACAATTGTCACGAGCATACAAGTTGAGTCAGCAGGAGTAAGTGACTGGGATCCTGAGAGGAAGATACACTATAGGTCCCTAAAGATGTGTCAGAGACCCATGGGTCCACAGTGGGGTGTACAGCAAACCCAGAAAGTTGTCAGTGTTGTTGCCCTGAGAGGACTCACTATGACTGCATGGGCTGCATCAGTCCTTCGGGGTGCCATAGAAGAGGCTGTGTGGGTTGTATAAGACTTTGTGTAGTAGTCAGGCTTGGTTTGGCCATATTACAATGGGTCCCCCAGACACTGTTGAGGTGTCACCACCAGTGTTCCCTCTAAGCCTTGGCAGCTGCCAAGCGGGGTTGGCTTAGAGATGGGCAATGCTTAGTTGAAGGTGGGCACAGTGCCTCCCTAATGTGCCAGTATAAAATACCCCTATATAGTGCCCCCAGTAAATTCCCCCATAGTGCTCCTCTCCCCCTTCCTCATAGTGCCCCCCATAATGTACCAGTATAAAATGCCCCAGTAGATGCCCTCAGTGTCCCCCATAATTTGCAAGTATAAAATCTTAGTGCCCCCCGTAGATGACCCCATAGTACTCCTCTCCCCCCTTCCCCATAGTACCTACCATAATGTGTCCCAGTATAAAATGTCCCTATACAGAGCCCCCCATATAAAATATCCTTCTTTGTGGCCTCAGTAGATGCCCCCATAGTGCCCCCCAATAATGTTCCAGTAAGAAGTGCCCCCATAGTGCCTCCCAACAATGTGTAAGTAAGAAGTGCTCCCCCATAGATGCCCCCTATAATGTGCCAGTAAGAAGTGCCCCCATAGATGCCCCCAATCATGTGCCAGTAAGAAGTGCCCCCATAGATGCCCCCCAATCATGTGCCAGTAAGAAGTGCCCCCATAGAGGCCCCACCATCATGTGCCAGTAAGAAGGGCCCCCCATAGATGACACCCAATCATGTGCCAGTAAGAAGTGCCCCACATAGATGCCCCCCAATCATGTGCCAGTAAAAAATGCCCCCATAGATGCCCCCAATCATGTGCCAGTAAGAAGTGCCCCCATAGATGCCCCCCAATCATGTGCCAGTAAGAAGTGCCCCCATAGAGGCCCCACCATCATGTGCCAGTAAGAAGGGCCCCCCATAGATGACACCCAATCATGTGCCAGTAAGAAGTGCCCCACATAGATGCCCCCCAATCATGTGCCAGTAAAAAATGCCCCCATAGATGCCCCCAATCATGTGCCAGTAAGAAGTGCCCCCATAGATGCCCCCCAATCATGTGCCAGTAAGAAGTGCCCCCATAGAGGCCCCACCATCATGTGCCAGTAAGAAGGGCCCCCCATAGATGACACCCAATCATGTGCCAGTAAGAAGTGCCCCACATAGATGCCCCCCAATCATGTGCCAGTAAAAAATGCCCCCATAGATGCCCCCAATCATGTGCCAGTAAGAAGTGCCCCCAATCATGTGCCAGTAAGAAGTGCCCCCAATCATGTGCCAGTAAGAAGTGCCCCCAAAGATGCCCCTAAAGATGTGCCAGTAAGTGCCCCCCCATAGATGCCCCCCAAACATGTTCCTGTAAGTGCCCCCCAAAGATGCCCCCAAACGTGTGCCACTAAGTGCCCCCATAGATGTCCCCCAAACATGTGCCTATAAGTGCCCCCAATAGATGCCCTCCCAAAAATGTACTAGTAAGAAGTGCCCCCCATAGATGCCCCAATCATGTGCCAGTAAGTGTCCCCCCAATCAGGTGCTTATAAGTGCCTCCATGGATGCCCCCCCAATCATGTGGCAGTAAGTGCCCCCCACAGATGCCCCCCATCATGTGACAAAAAGAAGTGCCCCCATAGAGCTTCTCTTCTGTATTGTGCCATATAAAAAACAATTAACACTTATACCTACCTCCATGCCTACTTCAGTGATGCGATGCAGGCCTCTTCCGGCCTGTTTCCCACGCTGTACGGCTCAGGCGGCGTGATGACGTCATCGCACCACCTGAGCCGGCCTCTGATAGGCTACAGGCCTAGTGCCTGCAGCCTATCAGAGGAACGGGCAGGGGAGACGCCTCTCCCTCCCCTGCCCCGCAGCACAGCCATCTATATAGCTGTCCTGAGGACGGCGATACAGATGACTATGGAGATGAGCGCTTCCACAATGGAAGCGCTCATCTCCCGCTGCCCTGCTGCAGGTGAGCGGACGTTAAAAATTTGTGAGCGGCGGCAACATAAGCAGCCGCGCAGCTTAGAGGGAACACTGGTCACAATGTGTTGCTGTTCTCCAGAGTGGATGGTACGACAGGGTGCAACCCAGTGGTAAATATGTCCAGAGAGTTAGGGTTTGCAGTGAACCAGTGTGCTTCTTAACTGGAGGATCTCAAGTTCAAAATAATACAGGCAACACACTGAGTTGGCTTTTTAGTCTTCACTTTGAGAAGGAGGTTCCATGCTGAGGAAAGGCCTGAGCCAGCTGTCCTTCTCTCTGCTAGAAGGCTGGAACTGTGGCCAAAAGGCTGATGGCCCAAGGTCTGTGGCTCAGTCATCCGGCTAGCTCCCTGGTCAAAGGACTAGTGATCCAGGGTCTGTGGCAGAGTTTTAGAGTGGCAGAGTATCAACCCTTTCCACTGCGTGGTGCAAATATAATGCGATAACAATGAAAATGAACACAATATATTGCAATAAACATATAGTATAACAGTATAAAACAGTATAGGTGTAAACAGAACAAATTATAGTGCAAGTTAACACTTCAAAGTGCAATAAAGTAGGGAGTTGATAGCTTGGCATAACAATTGGGACAAGTATTCACAAATGTCCATACTCCAAATTGCCCTTGCTCCAGGGCAATACACTCCGCCCGGAACGGGGCTGACTAGTGAGAAGGATGCCTAAGTGGGGCAACCCATGGCACCGAGTTGTCTCCCAATGACCCAGAGTGGTAGGGTTGAATGGACCAGCAGTCACTTCAGGTACAAAACTTGGTAGACCTGAGTATCCCATGATACCCGACCCTAGTCAAGGACTGCACAGTATCCATTCCTAACATGAAGACTGTTCTGCAAAAAGTATTACCTTTCTACAACCACTAAGCATTTAAGACACTGTTGTGAAAAGAAGTAAAGTAATCTGTTCGACCCTTACATTTTGGGATCATTGTTAAAGAGGAGTATCCCTTTCATGGTATATGTTATTTGTACATATGTTGTGAACCTATAAATTTAAGTCTTTCTGTAAGATAATTTATTAAAGGAAGAGAGCAGGTGCATTCCCCAATTAGAAAGTCAATCTTTCCATCAGGGGATAGAAAGATATTGTATGCAAACTAAAATATATTTTCCGTCTTGGTCCTCCTCCACGTCTTCTGTTTTACCAGACGGTATTCATATACACTCATTGACAAAAAAAATAAATTGCTCAGATAGAACGGTCACAGTGCTATACAACTCGGCATGCAGTTAAGTAGATATGTAATTACAGGTGTGTTCTTGTCACAAGAGTTCATAAAGGTGCTTCCTCACTGACTTATAAAAAGGCTGTCAGAGGCGACTTTTGTGTAGTGTACCTCTTGATGAGACATCACTGACTGCTAGACATGCTTCTACAATGCAGTCAAAGACAATTTGACCACGATGGTCGTTTCATGAATTGTCCACCATCTAGGACATTCTGACCTAGCTTTTAGGAGATGTTAGTAGCAGTGGTTACATGAGGTTACATGCACAAACGGCATACAGGCTCTGCATAACACAGACAGACCAACAATAGAGAGGATTTTGTTTGATCCGCCAACAAGCACAAGCATGATCCTACAGTTTAGTTGTCCACCATCCCGATGCAGGTGGCATCTTCATTACACACACCAGTCTCTACCCAGACCATTTCTAGGTGCTAAGAAGAAGGAAATTTGGTGTCCTAATGGGCATGTTATGTCCTGATTTTATACAAAGAGGATAAAGTGTATTTGGGGTGCCAGAAAGTAGGGACTATGGATATCAAGGACAGGATTTCAAAATTAAATTGAATTGAATATCACAAGTGACCTAATAGGTTATATTGGTGAATAAAAATAAATATAAAGTATAGTGTGATAGACGTTCCCCAGAAGAGGAGCAATGTGTTTTAAAAATAAATAAAGGAAAAGATAAAATACTTTCCATAGTAGAGAACTATTACTTATAATGCTGAAGACTTACTTCACAAGGGAGGGGGGTGAGGCAAGATAAGCACATGACACTTGTCACCCACACCTCCCCCGCCGAGGTCGCCTGTAGAGTGTTAGTACACCTCGTCCTTCATAGAAGATGGATCCAGGACTCTTTTGCGCCCTGGCGCCCAAAATACACTTTATCCTCTTTGTATTTATATAGCGGTCCATTTTGCGAACCATTCTCTTCTATTTTGTATATTGGGCAGCAGCAGTGCTTATTCACTCTGGCTTTTTGAGCACTTCCATTGTTTTGATTTCCTCTGCCATCCACTTCTCCTCTGGCGCTTCCTTTCTCCCCATTCCCTTCTTTTATCTCCACTCACTCCGATTTCTTCCTTTTTTTGTCATGTCCTGATTTTGACAGTTAGCCACTGTTGCCTTTGTTTGCAATGATGTAGTGAACGAGAAACCTTGGAACTGTATCGCCTTCAGCGATGAATCCAGGTTCTGTCTATGATCCGGCGACAGCTGGGTTTGAGTATGTAGGTCTTGTGGTGAGCGCTTCAACCCAGCCTTTCCTGTAGAGTAACCTCAACTGTTGGTGTGATGATCTGGAAAGCCATTGCACACGAAAGTCAGCCACCCCTAGTAGTGATACAAGGGACATTAAAAGTCATATGCAGGGACATCCTGCAGCCACATGTGTTTCAGGGCAGGGATTCCAACTGGCATTCTTCATCAGGATAATGTTTGCCCACACACAGCATTTCCCAGGGATGCCCCTACCAGATTGCAACACTGGGCCTACCTGGTTACCAGATTGATCGCCAATCAAGTATTTATGGGACGCCAGCTTTTGCAGCTTACGAGTGTGTAGGATTCATAGGCCCAGCTGTAACATCTGTGGGAACCCTAAATACCTCCATGTCCAATCACTTTTCATCTTGTATTCAGACTAAAGGAGGCCCAGCGGGGTACTAGAGCTTCATTTCATTTCACCAATAAACTTATAATTTTGCTTGTAATCATTTACTTGTCATTTACTCATCATTATATTCACACATATAAAGTTTCATTCTATTCCAACAACTCCTTCTTGGTGAGTTATTTTTTGTCAATGAGTTAATTTATAGTTATTTATCAAAATTTTGTGATAAGCTACTTAGGCAATGCGTCCCTTGTCCATATTACAGAATTTATAGTGAAAACAAATATGAATGTATACATGGGACACTCTTTTAGAATAATTAGGCTGTTGTTTCTTTAATGGTAGAGGAGTGCCCAAGAAATGCCAATTACATTATTGGCCTGATGCTACATACCAAAGATAGAGGAAATCACAGGACCACCATTGTAAAGTACAGTATACAGACATGTTTTGATGGACATTAAAATGAATGGGTAACATGAGACTTGAGCAAACCTACAATAAGGCAATACCTTCTGGCAGGATTCCCAACCTTACAACCATAGAGGAAGCCCTGAATGATGATTCCCCTCCCACAGAACGCCTATGTATATACCTACCTCAATGAAGCTTGGTGTAGGAAGTCATTCCATATACACCTACCCAAAATATTTGACATTCTTTAAAAATTTGCAAAAAGAGGCTCCAAATATTATTTTTTTTAAAGTTATACAAGAATAGAAAAAATTAATCTCCAACTTTTGTTATCTTTACTGACATTCTACTTTATATCACTATAGCTAACCGTTAATACGGTTGAAAGAAGACATAAATCCATCAAGTATAAATTTTTCCCTTTCCCTGTGCTTCCCCTGCCAGGCCCTACAACTTACTAATGTACAGTACTGGCACTACTGTCTCACTCCAGAGATCAAGGGAGTGTTCACATGACTGCACCCTTCTGTGGAGACTGCATTTCTAGACTAGGCCTCCCATGATCACCTCTGTCAGAATCCCTGCACAAGTGAGTCCACTGCTTCTCATATCAAAGCTATATGAAGGAAACATTAGGAGACAGGAAGGGGATGATGGAGGTATAGTGTGCAGTTTTAAGCCCTGGAAGGGTGTAGGAGTTTACATTTCTGGCTAATCTTGCAGCACACAGCACTATGGAAAGTGGTGTGGATGATGCTCATCTACAGCCACAACCTGGAAGTTCAGGATGTAAACAGATGAAGATAAGTGACAGGTTCTTTTTAAATTACATTTTTTTAGGATCCCGCGCAATGCCTTTAACCTTTAATTTCTGTGGATTCATACGTACAAGTTTTGAGGAAGTTTCTTTAGCTAAAGTCAGGAATGAATGTAAAAAAAGTATTTTCTTTATTTTTCCCCTTCCTTTTATATTCACTCCTGGATTTAGCATCAATATGTGCATTAGAGATGAGCGAGTACTAAAATGCTCGGGTGCTCGTTATTCAAGACGAATTTTTCCCGATACTCGGGTGCTCGTTTCGAGTAACGAACCCCATTGAAGTCAATGGGAGACTCGAGCATTTTTGCGGGGGACCAAAGCTCTTCACAGGGAAGTTTGCCTGAAAACCTGGAAACCTCAGAAAATGATGGAAACACCACGGAAATGGACAGGAAACAGCAGGGGCAGCATGCATGGATGCCTCTGAGGCTGCTTAATCCCACCATTACCCCAAATCCTCAGGCAACAGCCTGGTGGTTACCCTCATGGCAATTGTGCTCACCCAGACCAAGAAAGGCGAGGCAAATACCCATCACATGTTAGGGAAGCACCCAACTAGGTGCAACGAAGGTCCATCACCGCCTGCAGGTGACACCACTGCTCATGCTGGCACTGCAGCTGACATCAAGTTTAGTATCTGTTCTTATCAGTTGCTGTGCCTGCTGGTGGTATAGTGGTGAGCATAGCTACTTCCCAAGCAGTTGATCTGGGTTCCATTCCCGTCTATCGCAGGAGGCAATGCAGAATCAGTACAATATCTAATACGTCCCCCTACCAGGGGTAAATTGTTTGGAGAGAGGGCCTGTAGGTGGGGGGCAAGGAGGTTTCGGTGGAAGAGCCAGAGGAGTGCCCCCTGGGCTAGCGTGTGTGGTGGTGACAACAGCCGGAATGCATTTGGAAATGCTCTAGCATCAGCCGGTGCAGTATCGATTCTTCTCAGTTTAATACCGTATACGTTCCCTATCTTGGGACCCTATATTTAATGGATATTTCGAACACGGAAAAGGGAAAAAGAGCTTGCTCTGGCCAGGGGAGTGTCTTTCCCACTGCAGCTAAGGGGACGTGTCCATGCTCTGCCTATCACAGGTCAGGAGGCAGATAAAAGAAGAACAAAAACTAACATGAGTGAAACTTCTGATACGTCCCCTATCCGGCTAAATTGTTTGTAGAGTGGGCCTGTAGGTGGGGGGGGCAGGCTGGGGGGAAGGAGGTTTCGGTGGAAGAGCCAGAGGAGTGCCCCCTGGGCTAGCGTGTGTGGTGGTGACAACAGCCAGAATGGATTTTTGAAAACTGTTGCATCAAGCGGTACAGTCGTAAATTATGAACTAGATCAAGTGTAGCATGTGTTCTCTGTATTCTTCTCAGTTTAATACCGTATATGGCAGCTATCCGGAAAAATAGTTTGGAGAGAGAGAAAGATAGGAAAAAAGACGTCAATTGTTTGGAGAGTGGGCCTGTAGGTGGGGGGGCAGGGTGGGGCAAGGAGGTTTCGGTGGAAGAGCCAGAGGAGTGCCCCCTGGGCTAGCGTGTGTGTTGGTGACAACAGCCGGATGTATTTAGAATGACGACGCAGGACCCCAACTTAAAAATTTAGCATCAACCGGTACAGTCGTAAATTATGAGATTGATCAAGTGTGGCATGACTTTTTAGATGGAGATTGCATGTGGTCACGTACTCCCTGGAACCCCATAGTCACCCCTTCTCTGATGTGCTAGCCCAGAACATTCTCTGCCCCAATTCGCAAGACCTTTTGCTGTTTCCGTGTGCTGACAGTGTGGATTTACCAGTGTTGTCTGAGGAGGTGGTGGACAATGGCGAGACACAGGTGTCGGGGGGGTGAGGTAGTTGTATGGGAAGCAAGTTACAGAGGGGACTCCTTGGGGGGGACTTTCTCATGATGGGACAGATTCAACTTGGGTGGATCAGGCACATTAACAGATGAATTTTTTGGGGGGTTTATTTAACTTTTATTTAGCAAAATAA
Organism: Rhinella marina; assembly: GCA_900303285.1. Classification (NCBI taxonomy): domain Eukaryota; kingdom Metazoa; phylum Chordata; class Amphibia; order Anura; family Bufonidae; genus Rhinella; species Rhinella marina. The sequence continues at coordinate 22,761 of ONZH01014041.1, read as the reverse complement.
CCACAGAGATATTTATTCGTTATCTTCTCTGCGCAGTCTGGCGTTGGGGTTCCTCACTTTGATGGCGAGCTGTGCCGCTCTCTCCACAATGGTCTGTAGCTTCTTAGATGGAGACTTTGTCAGCGATTTCAGTACAGAAGGACTTGTTGCTCATCCACAGAACCTCGTCCTCCATGACATTGTGGACAAGGAATTTGCGGGTGGACCAGGAATTTGCGGAACCCTGTGAGCAGCATGTGTTTGGTCTTCTACTTGCTACCGTATCCAATGTTTGGCAATATAGATTCGCAAGTAATATTATTTTTCACACCTATCCCAAAAATAAAAATGCATGCAGTATGCGCAAATAAAACTTTGAACTGGAATTGGAGAGAGGGCCTGTAGGTGGACCTCCGGAAAAATTGTTTGAATAGAGGGCCTGTAGGGGGCCCTCCCGAAAAATTGTTTGAAGAGAGGGCCTGTAGGTGGACCTCTGGAAAAATTGTTGGAATAGAGGGCCTGTAGGTGGACCTCTGGAAAAATTGTTTGAATAGAGGGCCTGTAGGTGGACCTCTGGAAAAATTGTTTGAATAGAGGGCCTGTAGGTGGACCTCTGGAAAAATTGTTGGAATAGAGGGCCTGTAGGTGGACCTCTGGAAAAATTGTTGGAATAGAGGGCCTGTAGGTGGACCTCTGGAAAAATTGTTTGAATAGAGGGCCTGTAGGTGGACCTCTGGAAAAATTGTTGGAATAGAGGGCCTGTAGGGGGGCCCTCCTGAAAAATTGTTTGAAGAGAGGGCCTGTAGGTGGACCTCTGGAAAAATTGTTTGAATAGAGGGCCTGTAGGGGGGCCCTCCTGAAAAATTGTTTGAAGAGAGGGCCTGTAGGGGGCCCTCCTGAAAAATTGTGCTAAAAGAGTGCCAGTTGGACCTCTAAAAAATGGCGTTTTTTGGGTCAGCATTAGGCAAAGACGATATGGAGGAGGAGGAGTAGGAGGAGGAGTAGAGAGGAGGAATCGGATACATAAGTTATTTAAATCTTTAGCTGCTTTCCCCCGGAGGAGATTTGAATTCCGGTGAAATCCAGGCTTTGTTCATTTTAATAAGCGTCAGCCTGTCAGCGCTGTCAGTTGACAGGCGTGTACGCTTATCGGTGATGACGCCACCAGCTGCACTGAATACCCGCTCTGACAGAACGCTAGCGGCAGGGCAGGCCAGCACCTCCAAGGCGTACAGCGCCAGTTCAGGCCACGTGTCCAGCTTTGAAACCCAGTAGTTGTATGGAGCAGAGTGATCGGTCCGGACGTTGGTATGGTCAGCTAGGTACTCCCTCACCATCTTTCTGTACAGCTCCCCCCTACTCTGCCTAGACTGGGGACAGGTGACAGTGTCTTGCTGGGGTGACATAAAACTGGCAAAGGCCTTGGAGAGCGTTCCCCTGCCAGTGCTGGACAAGCTGCCTGCTCGCCTCCTCTCCCCCGCTACTTGGCCCACAGAACCATGCCCTCTGCCGCTAGCGGCGTCAGATGGGAAGAATTGTTTCAGCTTGTGCACCAGGGCCTGTTGATACCTATTCACTCTCATACTCCTTTCCTCTGCAGGGATGAGAGTGGAAAGGTTCTGCTTGTACCGTGGGTCCAGGAGAGTGAACACCCAGTAATCGGTGTTTGAAAAAATTCTTCTAACGCGAGGGTCACGGGATAGGCAGCCTAACATGAAGTCTGCCATGTGCGCCAGAGTCCCAACACGCAAGAATTCCCTCTCCTCACTGGCCTGACTCTCCATTTCCTCCTCCTCCTCCTCCTCCTCCTCCAAGTCCTCCTCTTCAGCCCATACACGCTCAAGAGTTAAGGACTGAGCACTGGTACCCTCTACTGTCTCGCCAACATTCTCCTCCTCTTCCTCCTCATCCTCATCCCCCTCCTCCGATACGCGCTGAGAAACAGACCGGAGGGTGCTCTGGCTATCAAGTGACGTATCTTCCTCCACCGTCTCTTGTGACAAGCGCAAAGCATCCGACTTGATGCTGAGCAGTGATTTTTTCAACAGGCAAAGCAGCGGGATGGTGAGGCTGATAATGGCGGCATCGCCGCTGACCATCAGTGTTGACTCCTCAAAGTTGCTCAACACCTGGCAGATATCAGACATCCACGTCCACTCCTCATTGTAGACTTGAGGAATCTGAGAGACCTGACTACCAGTTCTGGTGGAAGATGACATCTGGCAGTCTACAATCGCTCTGCGCTGCTGGTAAACTCTGGATAACATGTTTAATGTGGAATTCCATCTCGTGGGCACGTCGCACAACAGTCGGTGAGCGGGCAGTTGTAGGCGGCGCTGCGCTGCCCTGAGAGTGGCAGCATCTGTGCTAGACTTGCGGAAATGCGCACAGATGCGGCGCACCTTGGTGAGCAAATCAGACAGATTGGGGTATGTCTTGAGGAACCGCTGAACTATAAGATTGAACACGTGGGCCAGGCATGGCACATGTGTCAGTCTGCCGAGTTGCAGAGCCGCCACCAGGTTACGCCCGTTGTCACACACAACCATGCCTGGCTTGAGGTTCAGCGGTGCCAGCCACACATCGGTCTGCGCCGTGATGCCCTGTAACAGCTCTTGGGCGGTGTGCCTTTTGTCACCTAAGCTCAGCAGTTTGAGCACCGCCTGCTGGCGCTTACCCACGGCACTGCTGCTGCGCCTAGAGCTACCGACTGAAGGCGCCGTGCCCACGGATGGTAATTCGGTGGAGGAGGAGGAGGAGGGGTCGGAGGAGGAGGAGGAGGCATAGTACGTTTGAGAGACCGTGACCGAGGTAGGCCCCGCAATCCTCGGTGTGGGCAGTACATGAGAGGCCCCAGGGTCATTCTCGGTCCCAGCCTCCACCAAGTTAACCCAATGTGCCGTCAGTGAGATATAGTGTCCCTGCCCGGCAGCACTTGTCCACGTGTCCGTGGTTAGGTGGACCTTCTCAGAAACAGCGTTGGTCAGGGCACGGATGATGTTCTGTGACACGTGCTGGTGTAGGGCTGGGACGGCACATCGGGAAAAATAGTGGCGGCTGGGGACGGAATACCGAGGGGCAGCCACCGCCATGAGATTTCGAAAGGCCTCGGTCTCTACCAGCCTATAGGGCAGCATCTCCAGGCTAAGCAATTTGGAGATGTGGACGTTGAGGGCTTGGGCATGTGGGTGGGTGGAACTGTATTTCCTCTTGCGCTCCAGCGTCTGCTGTAAAGACAGCTGAACGCTGCGCTGGGACACATTGGTGGACACTGTGGAGGATCGTGGAGGCGAAGGTGTGGTTTTCCGGCGGGAGGCGCTCGTGCCGGGGTCCTGGGCAGGGGGTTGACTAGCAGAGGCAGCGAGTGACACAGGGGAAGGAGCAGTGGTGTGACCCGCAGGGGGTGGTGAACGGCCTTGGTTCCATTGAGTGGGGTGTTTAGCACTCATATGCCTGCGCATGCTGGTGGTGGTTAGGCTAGTAGTGGTGGCACCCCTGCTGATCCTGGTGTGGCACAGGTTGCACACCACAGTCCGTCGGTCATCCTCACTTTCTTTAAAGAACCTCCAGACTTGCGAACATCTAGGCCTCGCCACGGGAGCTTCCCTACGTGAAACAGTTGCTGCTGATGCACCAGCTCTGGCCCTGCTTCTCCCTCTGGCCACACCACTGCGTCTTACAACCTGTTCTGGTGCAGCACTCGCCTCCGCCTCAGAAGCACTGTCTTCACTCGGCATATCAACCCAGCTTGGGTCAGTCACCTCGTCATCCTCCGATTCCTCAGTCTGCTCCCCCCTCGGAATTCCTCCCCTAACAACAACTTCACCACTGTCTGACAACCGTGTCTCCTCATCGTCCGACACCTCTTTACAAACTTCTTCCACTAACTCAACATTGTCATCATCATCATCATCACCCACAGACTGCGACAGTTGGAAAACTTGGGCATCGGGAACGAGGTCAGCAGCAACCTGAGAAGTGGTTTGTGACTCTGGGAAGGGTCCAGAAAACAGTTCCTGAGAGTATGCCGGATCGCATTCCAAATTTTCCTGGGAGGGGGCAGACTGGGGGGAAGGAGGTTGAGGTGGAGGAGCTAGAGGAGTGCTCCCTTGGGTAACGTGGGTGGACTGCGTGGAAGACTGACTGGTGGACAAATTACTTGAAGCATTGTCCGCAATCCACGAGATCAGCTGTTCGCACTGTTGTGGTTTCAACAGTCCTCTACCACGTGTCCCTGTAAGTTGAGACATGAAGCTAGGGAGTGTAGCTCTGCGGAATTCCCCTGCTCCCTCATCAGCGGGTACTGTCTCACCCTGCCCAGGACCACGGCCTCTGCCCCCTGCAGTAATTGAATGCCCACGCCCACGCCCTCGCCCTCGACCCTTAGCCCTGGGGTTCAACATTTTTTGTATATAGGTGTATGATAAAAAAAAAAAAAAAATTAAGTCCGGTAGAATTAAGTGACGTACAGAAAGTGTCACCTGGACAGATTATACGGATTGGAGCGAGTGTGCTGAACTGTGACACACAGAAAGGTTACACGCAGCTAAGTAAAATGGATTTGTATCACTGAACTAAAACAACTGAAAAAATTATTTTATTTTTTTATATTTTGTTTTTTTGGGAACGTGACGTGCAGGAACTATGGTAGGACTGACTGACACCCTGTTAACGGTGGCTATTTAGTCTGCGACCCAGACAAATGTCGCACAGAGAATTTTCTGGATCGAGCGGTAGATGATATTGGTAGCAAATGACTTGGTTGTATTGTGTGACGTACAGAAAGTGTCACCTGGACAGTATATACGGATGGGAGCGAATGTGCTGAACTGTGACACACAGTAAGGTTACACAAAGCTGAGTAAAATGGATTTGTATCACTGAGCTAAAACAACTGAAAAAATATTTTTTTTAATATTTTGTTTTTTATATTTTTTTAAATTTTGTTTTTTTGGGAACGTAACGTGCAGGAACTATGGTAGGACTGACTGACACCCTGTTAACGGTGGCTATTTAGTCTGCGACCCAGAGAGATGTCGCACAGAGAGTTTTCTGGATCGAGCGGTAGATGATATTGGTAGCAAATGACTTGGTTGTATTGTGTGACGTACAGAAAGTGTCACCTGGACAGTATATACGGATGGGAGCGAATGTGCTGAACTGTGACACACAGAAAGGTTACACAAAGCCGAGTAAAATGGATTTGTATCACTGAGCTAAAACAACTGAAAAAATAATTTTTTTTTTATATTTGTTTTTTTATATTTTTTTACAATTTTGTTTTTTTGGGAACGTGACGTGCAGGAAATATGGTAGAACTGACTGACACCCTGTTAACGGTGGCTATTTAGTCTGCGACCCAGACAAATGTCGCACAGAGAATTTTCTGGATCAAGCGGTAGATGATATTGGTAGCAAATGACTTGGTTGTATTGTGTGACGTACAGAAAGTGTCACCTGGACAGTATATACGGATGGGAGCGAATGTGCTGAACTGTGACACACAGTAAGGTTACACAAAGCTGAGTAAAATGGATTTGTATCACTGAGCTAAAACAACTGAAAAAATAATTTTTTTTAATATTTTGTTTTTTATATTTTTTTAAATTTTGTTTTTTTGGGAACGTAACGTGCAGGAACTATGGTAGGACTGACTGACACCCTATTAACGGTGGCTATTTAGTCTGCGACCCAGACAAATGTCACACAGAGAATTTTCTGGATCAAGCGGTAGATGATATTGGTAGCAAATGACTTGGTTGTATTGTGTGACGTACAGAAAGTGTCACCTGGACAGTATATACGGATGGGAGCGAATGTGCTGAACTGTGACACACAGAAAGGTTACACGCAGCTGAGTAAAATGGATTTGTATTACTGAGCTAAAACAACTGAAAAAATAAATTTTTTTTTTATATTTTGTTTTTTTGGGAACGTGACGTGCAAGAACTATGGTAGAACTCACTGACACCCTGTTAACGGTGACTATTTAGTCTGCGACCCAGACAAATGTCGCACAGAGAGTTTTCTGGATCAAGCTGTAGATGATATTGGTAGCAAATGACTTGGTTGTATTCTGTGACGTACAGAAAGTGTCACCTGGACAGTATATATGGATTGGAGTGAGTCAGTGCTGAACTGTGACACACAGAATGGTTCCACAGTGCTGTGTGCAATGGATTTGTATCACTGAGATAGAACAATAAAAAAAAACAGGGTTAGATATGGCGATAGCTGCACTACTAGTGCCAGCCAGCCAAGTGACAAAAATAATAAAATAAAATGTCTTCTAGCCCTTAGAAGGGCTGTTGGGTTCTTTGTGGGTGATCCCTGCCTAACAGACAACTAAATGCAGGCCCTAACACTGTCCCTGAAAGGCAGCAGCTCTATCCCTAACGACATCCAGACGGCATCTGAGACGAGCACCGCGGCCAGTCGGTAGTATATTCCTGGGTCACCTGATCAGGCCAGCCAACCCCTGCTATCGACATGTAAGGGCCCCACGTGATGCTGGGTGGTACGCAGAGTCTCCTGGCTTGTGATTGGCTGTGTTTTTAGGCGCCAAAAAAGCACGATGCGGAAGTTGCCATTTCCTCGAGTATGGCGAGATACTCGTCCGAGCTGCGAGTACTTACGAGTACCCTAATACTCGAACGAGTACCAAGCTCGGACGAGTATGCTCGCTCATCTCTAATGTGCATGTATGAATCCAGGCTAAAGGATTAATGCTGCTTTCAGGTAATGGTTACATCCAGCTGCTGTCCAAGTTTAGATCAGACAGCACCCAGAATTGAACAATGATTTTCTGCACAGACCATCCGTCCATGCAGACAAAATCTAAACATGTCCTACAAGACTCTTTAATTCAAATGAATAGGTATATGGGGAAAATAATCAAAACAGGGATGCTCACCCGTGTACCAAACTGGAGCACAGCCAGCTACCATTTAGCAACCATAAAAAAATCAGAAAAATGGTTGGCTCACAGTATATTTGCATATAATATTTACTCAAAACATAAACAATATAAATACATAAAATAGTACGATATTGTGCAATAAAATACAGTCACTGTCCCTTTTTAACTACCTAAAATGCGCAGCTCACACATAAGGCTAGTATATATAAGCTTAAAAAAACAGCTAGATTGTATTTGTAATTAATAACAGTTTGCATTGGTGCATTCACTAAATTGTTTTGTCTCTGATTGTATCCTAATTTTTAATGTAGTGTATCTCAATGCAACATGTATGCTGAACGTTCTGCAAATAAAGACCAAGCAAGGGTCAATGTAGTTGAGCTGATACTGGGACTTGAGGTACTGCAGAAATTCAGTGGAGGAGTCAGACTTTGATGTTTACTACTCAAGACTCTCCCCGTTCCGCAGTCAGCCACTCGGCCCGCTAGTCCAGGGGCGGATTGGCCATAGACCTTACAGCGAAATTTACCGGTGGGCCGATGCCCAGGGGGCCTCCTGGACCCTCCTCACTGCCGGCCAGTGGATGTTTTTGGGGATGTATTTTGTGCTGCTTGTGGTATTTTGTGATTGACTGTGGTATTTGGCTCTGTTAAGGTGGTATAATGTGCCACAATATGGTATTGCTGGCCCTGCTTTCCATCAGTTTGGACCCAACTACAAAATGGGGCCACTTTTAGTATTTTTCCAGGGCCACTTTAAGTTCCCAGTCCGCCCCTGCGCTAGTCAATTGTGTATCGGCTGTTCTCTGCTGTGCCGGCTTATATGGCTTCACGCATGCGCTCTTGGATATATGGGGATGCCAACAGGATTATAAATCTTCTGATTTTTTTTTGCACCAGCGGTACTGGATCTGACGGTCTACAAAAGTGTTTCGGAAATGATGTTTCTTCCTCAGTGCGCTTATAAGACTTGTATAACTAAATTGTTCATTAAGGCCTTTTGGCATCACCGTATCCAGAATATAAATCCATTTTACGTCTTTCTGCACCAAGATTTTCTTTCAATTGCCCTCTTTAGGAGAGTCCAACACTATGTATATGCCTCCAGATAACAGTAATGAGCTGACAGAATCATGGAATCAATCCATGGTAAAGTGTTTAGGAATTGGTTTAACCCTGGAGACATTCTTTTCTTGCCAAAAAGCCTCTATCCACTATTCATGCTCTCTTACATGATGGCACAATTCTCTGGATGTCAACCGAAAATATATCAAGTTACATGGAGATCTGTCTACGTAATCTGTATTACATTTAGTAGTTCGTGTAATCCTATACTCAGTTTGCCTTCATGAATCCTGAAAGTGAGTAGCCCTATTAATATTGGTGCATGTCACAAAGTCACCACAAGGGCAATACCTGATCTTGGCCCTAGTGATCCAGAGGAACATTCCAGACAAGTACCTGAGTAGCAGTGTTGTACTAAGAGGTCTTAAGTTATTCTTGTCTACCTGAAATTTAGTCAAGAAAATTCATATGTTCACACCCAACATTAGAGTTAAGTTTTCAGTTCTGCCCTGATGAAGTCCTTGACATCTGCACCTCCTGAATCATTGGCACAGGCTCAGTGAGTAAGAGCTTTCTTTCTGCCAACCCCAAAAAAAGGTTCACACTTGAGGGCACACACGCTGCCAACATTGTGGTTCCCTGGAGCTGTAAAAGTCACCTCAATAGGAAAAAAGTTGAGTAGGTGTGAAATGTAAGGGTACGTTCATATGATGGATTTTTAAAACTCCAAAAAGCAGAGCAGAATCCAGGCTGATTTTAAAAGTGTGTTTTAAGGAGTTTTTTTGTGCAGTTTTGATGTGTATTTTTTTTTTTGGGGGGGGGGTGTATAATTCAATGCAAATCTACATTTCTCCTTGGGTTTGTGGAACAGATCCATGTAAAAAAAAGTACAAAAATGTGCATCACGTTTTTTTGCCACTTCCCAAAAAAAAGTGCTGCTTCCCACTGTAATGAATGGGAGACTGATTGGGGGTGCTTATTGTGAGAAAGTACCTTAACAGTACAAGTGTAAAGTCATTCATATCACAATTCAAGTCTGACATCATTAAGAAGAATCCAACCTGTGTGAGTGCTTTATGGAAGCATACAGAGACTCAACTTCACAGCAGCCAAGGGCATGTTCAAGTTGGATGCTATTGAATTTCTGAAAGACATCAGTTGTGTCCTTTAGGTAAGACAGTAATATCTAAACCAGCGTCCAGGAAGACAAATGGCCATTTTTGTATCGGCAACATACAGTATATTGTTTTGTTTTTTTGTTTTTACTAGGTGTGAGCTTACATGGAAGGATGGTACGCTACATCACTTTTTTACTATTGCTGCATGTGGATGGGAATGCTGCAAGAGAATTGGGGACAAGGCACTGATCCTACTTTTGGGGGTCACTTTATATCTATATGCTATACTATGTGCAATTTCTTTGAGCTGCGTTTTTCTTTTCCTTTATTGTTTAGACAATGCTTATAATACATGAATAATCATGTTTTGTATGAGAGTGTGTTGTTCACATGGGTAACTTCACTTCACATTTTTTCTTCACTTTCCCATGGTATTATGCTATTTGAAGTATTAAGTAATGATCATTTTCTTAGCAATTTTTTTTTAGCACTTTTAGTATAATTTATATTTTACAAGTATAATTTTGTGATGTCTCTATCTTTGTAATTTAGGTTACAATAGAGCTTAGGTACACAACACTAATCATGTAGATCATGTAGATCATGTAAACATGTCGGGGGCAGTGTTTAGGGAGTTTTTAAAGCAGCGTCCTTAGGTTATAAATATAAACAATAGATAAGCTGGAACCAGCGCGCGGTTACCAGACTCCATAGGCAATTAGGCAAGTTGCAACAAACTAAAAAAAAAACTGAGAAAAGTAACAAGGAGTATCATTAGGAAGGCAGCACTGATACTTTTAACTTTAGTGTCTGGCCAATTGGTGTTTGATTTTCTTTTAAAACAATCATTAAAAGTTAAGCTTTAACAGCAAAAGACATGAAAAAAAGAAGCAGTAATAGTCATATGACTAATTGTAAAAAATATATCGTGCTTGTTCTCCTTTGTGCAATAGACTTTGATGTCATCATGGTATAACACTGATATCTATTTATGTTCATGTTCATATTTATGTGCATTTTTGTATTAACTTTTCATGAATAATAAAGATGAATTTGTTTTTTTGCACTAGAAACTAGTGTAGGACATGAAATACTACATCTCAATAACTACATCATTAGTAGTCCTTTATATACCCTTAAGCTGATTGTCTCATCAAGTCTTCCACAAAGCTTTCCTTTGTTAAAGGAACACAAATGTCATGCTGGGTCCTACAAAGAAAGCCAAGAAAAGATCCAGTAAAAAAAAAGCAGATCCTGTTTTCACAGACTTGACATGACCTGGTATTACATGGTAGTCTGTGCATTTCAGTCTGCTGCATTTAAAATAATTTGTCATATGTTTGCTTACCCTGACTATAACAGATGATCATCAGTGTTGAGAGAAGTAGGAACTGCTGCTGTAAGATGGTCAAGGTAAGGGTATCGCAGGTAGGCGGGGGGTTTGGTGGTAAACATTCCAAAGAGGAATGGTGCAGTAAAAACCAAGCAGGAGACATAGGTTGCAATGCAGAAAATAAATGTCAACTTTACTCACAAAAAGGTGCAAATCTCGGTGATTACCAGGAACAGTCTATTTGATATGATGGGGCGCTGTGGTTGTGTCCTCTTATCTACCCAGAGGATGCTGTGATGATATGTAGAGAGAGAGATGGGGACCATACTAGAGTATAGCAGAGCTGAAGACTATACTGGAGAAGCTACTGCAGCAATTATGTTCAGCACAGATAACTTACTATAGTCTCTTTGCCCATGTGAGATATACTGTATAGGATCTCTTGCAAAATGGCAGCTCACCAGAAATAGTAGTATCTGCTCAACAATGGAGGCATGAAGTTACAGTCCCCATTTTGTACAGTCGTATGTACCATTATGGGTACATACAACTCTTTGTTCGCTTGATATTATGCATATTGGGAGAGGAGGTGACCAAAATGGCTGGAGCAAGGGATACCACGCCGAGGGGCCGGAGACCTGACAGCACATGTGTGTTCACCACTCCATTTAATTTGGGTGACACGGGCCCCAGCTCGTGTGATTGTTGGGGGTCCCAGTGGTCGGATGCCCAACAATTAGACATTTATCCCTTATCCTGTGGATAGGGAATACGTTGTTGTAATGGAACAACCCCTTTAATTGAGAAAGAGAAAGTACAGGAGAGAGGAATTATATAATTGTCTCCGGCAGTCCCTTACAGAATGAAGGGAGGGGCAGGGTGTGTGCTTGGCCTGCTGCTCCATCAGGATGAGATTGGTGGGGATCCCAGCAGTCAGACCTCCACTGATAAGTTAGCTATCCCCTATCTTGTAGATAAGGGATAATATTCAATAACTTTAATTCTTGGCACAATCACTTTAAATGTATCCAATAGCTTAAGTAAGTAAGCTTCAGCCAATAAAACATGAAGACAAACAAATTTATTAAAAATGATACTTGCACAGCCACATGCAGGGCCGGACTGCCCATCTGGCACTTCTGGCAAATGCCAGAATGGCCGCTGCCCTCCGTGGCCGGTCCTGTACTCCCCATGTCCCCTCATGGGCGGACATATTGCCTGTGCAGCCGGTTCGGCTGCACAGGGGCCCAGCGTGTGAGGGGGGCCCATGCCACTGCCACTAGAGATGAGCGAGCACTAAAATGCTCGGGTGCTCGTTATTCGAGTCGAACTTTTCCCGATGCTCGGGTGCTCGTTTCGAATAACGAACCCCATTGAAGTCAATGGGAGACTCGAGCATTTTTGCAGGGGACCAAGGCTCTGCCTAGGGAAGGCTGGGTGAAAACCTGGAAACCTCAGAAAATGATGGAAACACCACGGAAATGGACAGGAAACAGCAGGGGCAGCATGCATGGATGCCTCTGAGGCTGCCTAATCCCACCATTACCCCAAATTCTCCTAGTGGGGCATGTGTGGTATCGATTCTTCTCAGTTTAATACCGTATACGTCCCCTATCTTGGGACCCTATATTTCATGGATTTTTCGACTACGGAAAAGGAAAAAGAGCTTGCTCTGGCCAGGGGAGTGTCTTTCCTACTGCAGCTAAGGGGACGTGTCCATGCTCTGCCTATCACAGGTCAGGAGGCAATTAAAGAAGAACCAAAAAAAACATCAGTACAATATCTAATACGTCCCCTATCCGGGTAAATTGTTTGGAGAGAGGGCCTGTAGGTGGGGGGCAGGCTGGGGGGAAGGAGGTTTAGCTGGAAGAGCCAGAGGAGTGCCCCCTGGGCTAGCGTGTGTGGTGGTGACAACAGCCGGATGGATTTGGAAAAACTGTAGCATCAACCGGTACGGTATTGATTCTTCTCAGTTTAATACCGTATACGTCCCCTATCTTGGGACCTTATATTTCATGGATTTTTCGACCACGGAAAACGGAAAAAGAGCTTGCTCTGGCCAGGGGAGTGTCTTTCCTACTGCAGCTAAGGGGACGTGTCCATGCTCTGCCTATCACAGGTCAGGAGGCAATTAAAAGAAGAACAAAAAAACATCAGTACAATATCTAATACGTCCCCTATCCGGGTAAATTGTTTGGAGAGAGGGCCTGTAGGTGGGGGGCAGGCTGGGGGGAAGGAGGTTTAGCTGGAAGAGCCAGAGGAGTGCCCCCTGGGCTAGCGTGTGTGGTGGTGACAACAGCCGGATGGATTTGGAAAAACTCTAGCATCAACCGGTACGGTATCGATTCTTCTCAGTTTAATACCGTATACGTCCCCTATCTTGGGACCCTATATTTCATGGATTTTTCGACCACGGAAAACGGAAAAAGAGCTTGCTCTGGCCAGGGGAGTGTCTTTCCTACTGCAGCTAAGGGGACGTGTCCATGCTCTGCCTATCACAGGTCAGGAGGCAATTAAAAGAAGAACCAAAAAAAACATCAGTACAATATCTAATACGTCCCCTATCCGGGTAAATTGTTTGGAGAGAGGGCCTGTAGGTGGGGGGCAGGCTGGGGGGAAGGAGGTTTAGCTGGAAGAGCCAGAGGAGTGCCCCCTGGGCTAGCGTGTGTGGTGGTGACAACAGCCGGATGGATTTGGAAAAACTGTAGCATCAACCGGTACGGTATCGATTCTTCTCAGTTTAATACCGTATACGTCCCCTATCTTGGGACCTTATATTTCATGGATTTTTCGACCACGGAAAAGGAAAAAGAGCTTGCTCTGGCCAGGGGAGTGTCTTTCCTACTGCAGCTAAGGGGACGTGTCCATGCTCTGCCTATCACAGGTCAGGAGGCAATTAAAAGAAGAACCAAAAAAACATCAGTACAATATCTAATACGTCCCCTATCCGGGTAAATTGTTTGGAGAGAGGGCCTGTAGGTGGGGGGCAGGCTGGGGGGAAGGAGGTTTAGCTGGAAGAGCCAGAGGAGTGCCCCCTGGGCTAGCGTGTGTGGTGGTGACAACAGCCGGATGGATTTGGAAAAACTGTAGCATCAACCGGTACGGTATCGATTCTTCTCAGTTTAATACCGTATACGTCCCCTATCTTGGGACCCTATATTTCATGGATTTTTCGACCACGGAAAAGGAAAAGAGCTTGCTCTGGCCAGGGGAGTGTCTTTCCTACTGCAGCTAAGGGGACGTGTCCATGCTCTGCCTATCACAGGTCAGGAGGCAATTAAAAGAAGAACCAAAAAAAACATCAGTACAATATCTAATACGTCCCCTATCCGGGTAAATTGTTTGGAGAGAGGGCCTGTAGGTGGGGGGCAGGCTGGGGGGAAGGAGGTTGAGCTGGAAGAGCCAGAGGAGTGCCCCCTGGGCTAGCGTGTGTGGTGGTGACAACAGCCGGATGGATTTGGAAAAACTCTAGCATCAACCGGTACGGTATGTATTCTTCTGAGTTTAATACCGTATACGGCACCTATCCGGAAAAATAGTTTGGAGAGAGAGAAAGAGAGGAAAAAGACGTGCAGTATGGAGCAATTACACGGAAACTATTAGATTAGGCAGACGTGGTCTGCTTAATTGCAACCCAGACAAATGAGAGAAAGAGAGGAAAATGACGTATTTTTAAAAGTGACGTTCAGTATAGATCAGGGGTGCACAACGTTTTCTGGGTGGGGGCCACATTGTCCGACTGAACCAACGTCAAGGGCCGAAAATAAAATTTAAAGGGGTATTACCAACTGAAATACTGTATTTATGGCAGATTGAACACACAGTGTATACCATTAATGTCTAGTTACAGTTCCAGGAGTCCCATCTAATGGGAGAAATACATGAAAAATGCATGTGAGCAGCCACGAAACATGGACATACATGTCTGTTACCAGATGGATGGGGCCACACAGAATGGTATCAAGGGCCGCATGTGGCCCCCGGGCCGCAGGTTGTGCACCCTTGGTATAGATCAAGTGTGGTATGTGTTCTATGTATACTACTCAGTTTAATATCGTATATGGCAGCTATCTGGAAAAATAGTTTGGAGAGAGAGAAAGATAGGAAAAAGACGTAAATTGTTTGGAGAGAGGGCCTGTAGGTGGGGGGGCAGGCTGGGGGGAAGGAGGTTGAGCTGGAAGAGCCAGAGGAGTGCCCCCTGGGCTAGCGTGTGTGGTGGTGACAACAGCCGGATGTAGTTAGAATGACGACGCAGGACCCCAACTTAAAAATTTAGCATTAACCGGTACAGTCGTAAATTATGAGATTGATCAAGTGTGGTATGTCTTCTATGTATATTACTCAGTTTAATACCGTATATGGCAGCTATCCGGAAAAATAGTTTGGAGAGAGAGAAAGATAGGACAAAGACGTAAATTGTTTGGAGAGAGGGCCTGTAGGTGGGGGGGCAGGCTGGGGGAAGGAGGTTGAGCTGGAAGAGCCAGAGGAGTGCCCCCTGGGCTAGCGTGTGTGGTGGTGACAACAGCCGGATGTAGTTAGAATGACGACACAGGACCCCAACTTAAAAATTTAGCATCAACCGGTACAATTGTCAATTATGAGCTCGATCAAGTGTGGCATGACTTTTTAGATGGAGATTGCATGTGGTCACGTACTCCCTGGAACCCCATAGTCACCCCTTCTCTGATGTGCTACCCCAGAACATTCTCTGCCCCAATTCGCAAGACCTTTTGCAGTCTCCGTGTGCTGACAGTGGGGATTTACCAGTGTTGTCTGAGGAGGTGGTGGACAATGGCGAGACACAGGTGTCGGGGGGTGAGGTAGTTGTATGGGAAGCAAGTTACAGTGGGGACTCCTTGGGGGGACTTTCTCATGATGGGACAGATTCAACTTGGGTGGATCAGGCACAGGAACAGATCAATTTTTTTTTTTGTGTTTATTTAACTTTTATTTAGCACAAATAACCACAGAGATATTTATTCGTTATCTTCGCTGCGCAGTCTGGCGTTGGGGTTCGTCACTTTGATGGCGAGCTGTGCCGCTCTCTCCACAATGGTCTTTAGGTTCTTAGATGGAGACGTTGTGGGCGATTTCTGCACAGAAGGACTTGTTGCTCATCAACAGAACCTCGAGCTCCTTGACATTGTGGACCAGGAATTTGCGGAACCCTGTGGGCAGCATGTGTTTGGTCTTCTTGTTGCTACCGTATCCAATGTTGGGCAATATAGATACGCAGGTAATATTATTTTTCACACCTATCCCAAAAATAAAATTTACGCAGTTTGCGCAAATAAAACTGGAAACTGGAACTGGAGAGAGGGCCTGTAGGTGGACCTCCGGAAAAATTGTTTGGAGAGAGGGCCTGTAGGTGGACCTCCGGAAAAATTGTTTGAAGAGAGGGCCTGTAGGGGGCCCTCCTGAAAAATTGTTGGTAGAGAGGCCTAGGTGGACCCGAAATTTGAAGGGCTGTGGGGACCTCTGAAAATTAAAGGCCAGTTGAAATGGCGTTTTTTTGGTCAGCGTTAGGCAAAGACGATATGGAGGAGGAGGAGGAGGAGTAGGAGAAGAGGAATCGGATACATAAGTAATGTTAATCTTTAGCTGCTTTCCCCCGGAGGAGATTTGAATTCCGGTGAAATCCAGGCTTTGTTCATTTTAATAAGCGTCAGCCTGTCAGCGCTGTCAGTTGACAGGCGTGTACGCTTATCGGTGATGACGCCACCAGCTGCACTGAATACCCGCTCTGACAGCACGCTAGCGGCAGGGCAGGCCAGCACCTCCAAGGCGTTACAGCCGCCAGTTCAGGCCACGTGTCCAGCTTTGAAACCAGTAGTTGTATGGAGCAGAGTGATCGCTACGGACGTTGGTATGGTCAGCTAGGTACTCCCTCACCATCTTTCTGTACAGCTCCCCCCTACTCTGCCTAGACTGGGGACAGGTGACAGTGTCTTGCTGGGGTGACATAAAACTGGCAAAGGCCTTGGAGAGCGTTCCCCTGCCAGTGCTGGACAAGCTGCCTGCTCGCCTCCTCTCCCCCGCTACTTGGCCCACAGAACCATGCCCTCTGCCGCTAGCGGCGTCAGATGGGAAGAATTGTTTCAGCTTGTGCACCAGGGCCTGTTGATATCTATTCACTCTCATACTCCTTTCCTCTGCAGGGATGAGAGTGGAAAGGTTCTGCTTGTACCGTGGGTCCAGGAGAGTGAACACCCAGTAATCGGTGTTTGAAAAAATTCTTCTAACGCGAGGGTCACGGGATAGGCAGCCTAACATGAAGTCTGCCATGTGCGCCAGAGTCCCAACACGCAAGAATTCCCTCTCCTCACTGGCCTGACTCTCCATTTCCTCCTCCTCCTCCTCCTCCAAGTCCTCCTCTTCAGCCCATACACGCTCAAGAGTTAAGGACTGAGCACTGGTACCCTCTACTGTCTCGCCGACATTCTCCTCCTCTTCCTCCTCATCCTCATCCCCCTCCTCCAATACGCGCTGAGAAACAGACCGGAGGGTGCTCTGGCTATCAAGCGACGTATCTTCCTCCACCGTCTCTTGTGACAAGCGCAAAGCATCCGACTTGATGCTGAGCAGTGAGTTTTTCAACAGGCAAAGCAGCGGGATGGTGAGGCTGATAATGGCGGCATCGCCGCTGACCATCTGTGTTGACTCCTCAAAGTTGCTCAACACCTGGCAGATATCAGACATCCACGTCCACTCCTCATTGTAGACTTGAGGAATCTGACTGACCTGACTACCAGTTCTGGTGGAAGTTGACATCTGGCAGTCTACAATCGCTCTGCGCTGCTGGTAAACTCTGGATAACATGTTTAATGTCGAATTCCATCTCGTGGGCACGTCGCACAACAGTCGGTGAGCGGGCAGTTGTAGGCGGCGCTGCGCTGCCTGAGAGTGGCAGCATCTGTGGTCGACTTGCGGAAATGCGCACAGATGCGGCGCACCTTGGTGAGCAAATCAGACAGATTGGGGTATGTCTTGAGGAACCGCTGAACTATTAGATTGAACACGTGGGCCAGGCATGGCACATGTGTCAGTCTGCCGAGTTGCAGAGCCGCCACCAGGTTACGCCCGTTGTCACACACAACCATGCCTGGCTTGAGGTTCAGCGGTGCCAGCCACACATCGGTCTGCGCCGTGATGCCCTGTAACAGCTCTTGGGCGGTGTGCCTTTTGTCACCTAAGCTCAGCAGTTTGAGCACCGCCTGCTGGCGCTTACCCACGGCACTGCTGCTGCGCCTAGAGCTACCGACTGAAGGCGCCGTGCCCACGGATGGTAATTCGGTGGAGGAGGAGGAGGGGTCGGAGGAGGAGGAGGCATAGTACGTCTGAGAGACCGTGACCGAGGTAGGCCCCGCAATCCTCGGTGTGGGCAGTACATGAGCGGCCCCAGGGTCATTCTCGGTCCCAGCCTCCACCAAGTTAACCCAATGTGCCGTCAGTGAGATATAGTGTCCCTGCCCGGCAGCACTTGTCCACGTGTCCGTGGTTAGGTGGACCTTCTCAGAAACAGCGTTGGTCAGGGCACGGATGATGTTCTGTGACACGTGCTGGTGTAGGGCTGGGACGGCACATCGGGAAAAATAGTGGCGGCTGGGGACCGAATACCGAGGGGCAGCCACCGCCATGAGATTGCGAAAGGCCTCGGTCTCTACCAGCCTATAGGGCAGCATCTCCAGGCTAAGCAATTTGGAGATGTGGACGTTGAGGGCTTGGGCATGTGGGTGGGTGGAACTGTATTTCCTCTTGCGCTCCAGCGTCTGCTGTAAAGACAGCTGAACGCTGCGCTGGGACACGTTGGTGGACACTGTGGAGGATCGTGGAGGCGAAGGTGTGGTTTTCCGGCGGGAGGCGCTCGTGCCGGGGTCCTGGGCAGGGGGTTGACTAGCAGAGGCAGCGAGTGACGCAGGGGGTTGACTAGCAGAGGCAGCGAGTGACACAGGGGAAGGAGCAGTGGTGTGACCCGCAGGAGGTGGTGAACGGCCTTGGTTCCATTGAGTGGGGTGTTTAGCACTCATATGCCTGCGCATGCTGGTGGTGGTTAGGCTAGTAGTGGTGGCACCCCTGCTGATCCTGGTGTGGCACAGGTTGCACACCACAGTCCGTCGGTCATCCTCACTTTCTTTAAAGAACCTCCAGACTTGCGAACATCTAGGCCTCGCCACGGGAGCTTCACTACGTGAAACAGTTGCTGCTGATGCACCAGCTCTGGCCCTGCTTCTCCCTCTGGCCACACCACTGCCTCTTACAACCTGTTCTGGTGCAGCACTCGCCTCCGCCTCAGAAGCACTGTCTTCACTCGGCATATCAACCCAGCTTGGGTCAGTCACCTCGTCATCCTCCGATTCCTCAGTCTGCTCCCCCCTCGGAATTCCTCCCCTTACAACAACTTCACCACTGTCTGACAACCGTGTCTCCTCATCGTCCGACACCTCTTTACAAACTTCTTCCACTAACTCAACATTGTCATCATCATCATCACCCACAGACTGCGACAGTTGGAAAACTTGGGCATCGGGAACGAGGTCAGCAGCAACCTGAGAAGTGGTTTGTGACTCTGGGAAGGGTCCAGAAAACAGTTCCTGAGAGTATGCCGGATCGCATTCCAAATTTTCCTGGGAGGGGGCAGACTGGGGGGAAGGAGGTTGAGGTGGAGGAGCCAGAGGAGTGCTCCCTTGGGTAACGTGGGTGGACTGCGTGGAAGACTGACTGGTGGACAAATTACTTGAAGCATTATCCGCAATCCACGAGATCAGCTGTTCGCACTGTTGTGGTTTCAACAGTCCTCTACCACGTGTCCCTGTAAGTTGAGACATGAAGCTAGGGAGTGTAGCTCTGCGGCGTTCCACAGCTCCCTCATCAGCAGGTACTGTCTCACCCTGCCCAGGACCACGGCCTCTGCCCCCTGCAGTAATTGAATGCCCACGCCCTCGTCCTCGACCCTTAGCCCTGGGGTTCAACATTTTCTGTATATAAGTGTATTATATAAAAAAAAAAATAAATGGGCCTGGTGTACTGAAACCCACAAACTTGTTCAGTCTGGTTTAATTAAGTGACGTACAGAAAGTGTCACCTGGACAGAAAATACGGATTGGAGTGAGTGTGCTGAACTGTGACACACAGAAAGGTTCCACGCAGCTGTGTGAAATGGATTTGTATCACTGAGCTAAAACAACAAAAAAACTAATTTTTTTATATATTTTGTTTTCTATATTTTTTTTGTAGTTTTGTTTTTTTGGGAACGTGACGTGCAGGAACTATCGTAGACCTAACTCACACCCTGTTAATGGTGGCTATTTAGACTGCGACCCAGACAAATGTCGCACAGAGATTTTTGGGATCAAGCTATATACGTGACAGGCAGCAAAAGACTTGGTTGTATTCAGTGACGTACAGAAAGTGTCACCTGGACAGAAAATACGGATTGGAGTGAGTGTGCTGAACTGTGACACACAGAAAGGTTCCACGCAGCTGTGTGAAATGGATTTGTATCACTGAGCTAAAACAACAAAAAAACTAATTTTTTTATATATTTTGTTTTCTATATTTTTTTGTAGTTTTGTTTTTTTGGGAACGTGACGTGCAGGAACTATCGTAGACCTAACTCACACCCTGTTAATGGTGGCTATTTAGACTGCGACCCAGACAAATGTCGCACAGAGATTTTTGGGATCAAGCTATATACGTGACAGGCAGCAAAAGACTTGGTTGTATTCAGTGACGTACAGAAAGTGTCACCTGGACAGAAAATACGGATTGGAGTGAGTGTGCTGAACTGTGACACACAGAAAGGTTCCACGCAGCTGTGTGAAATGGATTTGTATCACTGAGCTAAAACAACAAAAAACTAATTTTTTTTATATATTTTGTTTTCTATATTTTTTTGTAGTTTTGTTT
The DNA here is from genome assembly GCA_900303285.1 of Rhinella marina. Classification (NCBI taxonomy): domain Eukaryota; kingdom Metazoa; phylum Chordata; class Amphibia; order Anura; family Bufonidae; genus Rhinella; species Rhinella marina. The sequence continues at coordinate 2,442 of ONZH01014041.1, read as the reverse complement.
TTTTGGGAACGTGACGTGCAGGAACTATCGTAGACCTAACTCACACCCTGTTAATGGTGGCTATTTAGACTGCGACCCAGACAAATGTCGCACAGAGATTTTTGGGATCAAGCTATATACGTGACAGGCAGCAAAAGACTTGGTTGTATTCAGTGACGTACAGAAAGTGTCACCTGGACAGAAAATACGGATTGGAGTGAGTGTGCTGAACTGTGACACACAGAAAGGTTACACGCAGCTGTGTGAAATGGATTTGTATCACTGAGCTAAAACAACAAATACAACTAATTTTTTTTATATATTTTGTTTTCTATATTTTTTTTGTAGTTTTGTTTTTTTGGGAACGTGACGTGCAGGAACTATCGTAGACCTAACTCACACCCTGTTAATGGTGGCTATTTAGACTGCGACCCAGACAAATGTCGCACAGAGATTTTTGGGATCAAGCTATATACGTGACAGGCAGCAAAAGACTTGGTTGTATTCAGTGACGTACAGAAAGTGTCACCTGGACAGAAAATACGGATTGGAGTGAGTGTGCTGAACTGTGACACACAGAAAGGTTCCACGCAGCTGTGTGAAATGGATTTGTATCACTGAGCTAAAACAACAAAAAAACTAATTTTTTTTATATATTTTGTTTTCTATATTTTTTTGTAGTTTTGTTTTTTTGGGAACGTGACGTGCAGGAACTATCGTAGACCTAACTCACACCCTGTTAATGGTGGCTATTTAGACTGCGACCCAGACAAATGTCGCACAGAGATTTTTGGGATCAAGCTATATACGTGACAGGCAGCAAAAGACTTGGTTGTATTCAGTGACGTACAGAAAGTGTCACCTGGACAGAAAATACGGATTGGAGTGAGTGTGCTGAACTGTGACACACAGAAAGGTTCCACGCAGCTGTGTGAAATGGATTTGTATCACTGAGCTAAAACAACAAAAAAACTAATTTTTTTATATATTTTGTTTTCTATATTTTTTTTGTAGTTTTGTTTTTTTGGGAACGTGACGTGCAGGAACTATCGTAGACCTAACTCACACCCTGTTAATGGTGGCTATTTAGACTGCGACCCAGACAAATGTCGCACAGAGATTTTTGGGATCAAGCTATATACGTGACAGGCAGCAAAAGACTTGGTTGTATTCAGTGACGTACAGAAAGTGTCACCTGGACAGAAAATACGGATTGGAGTGAGTGTGCTGAACTGTGACACACAGAAAGGTTCCACGCAGCTGTGTGAAATGGATTTGTATCACTGAGCTAAAACAACAAAAAAACTAATTTTTTTTATATATTTTGTTTTCTATATTTTTTTTGTAGTTTTGTTTTTTTGGGAACGTGACGTGCAGGAACTATCGTAGACCTAACTCACACCCTGTTAATGGTGGCTATTTAGACTGCGACCCAGACAAATGTCGCACAGAGATTTTTGGGATCAAGCTATATACGTGACAGGCAGCAAAAGACTTGGTTGTATTCAGTGACGTACAGAAAGTGTCACCTGGACAGAAAATACGGATTGGAGTGAGTGTGCTGAACTGTGACACACAGAAAGGTTCCACGCAGCTGTGTGAAATGGATTTGTATCACTGAGCTAAAACAACAAAAAAACTAATTTTTTTTATATATTTTGTTTTCTATATTTTTTTGTAGTTTTGTTTTTTTGGGAACGTGACGTGCAGGAACTATCGTAGACCTAACTCACACCCTGTTAATGGTGGCTATTTAGACTGCGACCCAGACAAATGTCGCACAGAGATTTTTGGGATCAAGCTATATACGTGACAGGCAGCAAAAGACTTGGTTGTATTCAGTGACGTACAGAAAGTGTCACCTGGACAGAAAATACGGATTGGAGTGAGTGTGCTGAACTGTGACACACAGAAAGGTTCCACGCAGCTGTGTGAAATGGATTTGTATCACTGAGCTAAAACAACAAAAAACTAATTTTTTTATATATTTTGTTTTCTATATTTTTTTTGTAGTTTTGTTTTTTGGGAACGTGACGTGCAGGAACTATCGTAGACCTAACTCACACCCTGTTAATGGTGGCTATTTAGACTGCGACCCAGACAAATGTCGCACAGAGATTTTTGGGATCAAGCTATATACGTGAAGGCAGCAAAAGACTTGGTTGTATTCAGTGACGTACAGAAAGTGTCACCTGGACAGAAAATACGGATTGGAGTGAGTGTGCTGAACTGTGACACACAGAAAGGTTACACGCAGCTGTGTGAAATGGATTTGTATCACTGAGCTAAAACAACAAAAAAACTAATTTTTTTTATATATTTTGTTTTCTATATTTTTTTTGTAGTTTTGTTTTTTTTGGAACGTGACGTGCAGGAACTATCGTAGACCTAACTCACACCCTGTTAATGGTGGCTATTTAGACTGCGACCCAGACAAATGTCGCACAGAGATTTTTGGGATCA